>PISW01005637.1:0-128782 GCA_004023785.1 Mungos mungo
GCAAGGAATCGATTCTTGACACCCACACTGAGCTTGGAAGCAGGATCCCTCACTGGCTGACCTCAGACAAGACGCCGGCCTTGGCAGACACCTTCAATGAAATCTTAGACACCTCAATACAAGGGACCCAGATGACTTCTGCTCAGAAAATGAGACCTAAAACATTTCTCTTATTCAGCAAAAGATAATAAATACAGTATCCCACATTACAGGGATACTATGCGGATTAAAGGGGGAAAGTACGTATTAGCAAAGCACTCAGAGGGGAGTAAGAGTTCAGTTCACAACCCTAGGAAACCCTTCTTGGGCTCTTTCTCCCCTGCCAACTCTCCAGTGTTTGGGTGGGACCTCACCACCACCCCCGAATCCCAGAGTATGCTTTCTTTATCTTACAGGCTAAACAGAGCTCTCCTGGTTTTCGAAGGATTTGGTAGCTAAAAATATGGAAGGAACACTGGTACCAGAGATCATTCATTCATTCATCCACACAGAACACTTACTGAGCGTATGTATTCTGTGAACAAAATGGACAGGCTCTTTCCCCTGACGGGGATCACAATCTTGAAGGAGAAAAAGTAATGAAACAAAAAGAAAGCAAATGTAAGTTGCAACAAATGCAATGAAAGACGAGTGGGTAGCAAGAAGGACCTGCTTTGGATCTGGATACTCCAGAGCTCTATGCAAGTTACAGTTAACGGGGGTCCCTGGAATGAGATGAAGACTGTCTGCACAGGTGGGCTGAGCAGTACAAGGCCTAAATATAACACGTGTGAGCCTAAATATAAAGTCTTTATGATGGCCACTCCATCACTGTAAGTTTTTACTTTTGTTTCCTCTTAAATATTGTTTACCTTTGTTTTGGTATAACTTTGCACTTCAGGGAAAGTTACAGAAATAGTGCAAAAATCTCCCTTGCACCCTTTACCCAGTGTTACCAACCACAGACACTGTGCTCCATTTGCTTTATCATTTGGGCCACTTAATGTTCCACGCATGCTCCTCTCTCTCTCTCTGTGTATATATACACACACATATAAAAACACATATATTTCTATAAATAATATATATAAGTACATACACACAAGATGTTATTTTTCTGAACTAAGAGTAATTTGCAGACAGAATGTCTCAATATTCCTAAATATTTCAGGATGTATATATCCTAACAGGAAGAGTTTTCTCACACAGGACCAAGGTACATTCATCAAATCATGGAATTTAACATAGATGCAATATTCTCATCTGATCCACAGTCCATGCTCAAATTATTGCCCCAATAATACCCATTCCAGTCTTCTGCCCCTCAACCTAGGATCCAACTCAGGATAATATAGTGTATTTAATTGTTAAACCTATATACTCTACTTCAATCTGGTACACTTCAATCTTTTTCTTTTCATGATCTAGGTCTACTACTGCCCACGATTCATCAGAGGGTTTAGGAATGACTGTAAAGATGTCCTCAGTGTCTTCCCATACATAAGGGAAACTCTGATCAATGTAGCAGCTACCATGTGTCTTTAAAGAAACACCAATCTCTTCACCTGGTGCTCACCCTAAGAAACAGCTCAACCTAAAAACCACGATCATTAACAGAGCTTACAAAAACAGCTACACAGAGCTTATTTTAGAATCAGTCTACATGTGTAGTTCATGAATAATGTAAAATGATTTCAAGGATTTCAAGGATAGTTCTGACTGCTGTGGCTCTAGACCTAGGCTATACTCTGGCTCCACTGTATAGGCACACTTGATACTACTACTTGTCATTTAGCTCAGTTCTAACGGCTCCTAAGTGATGCTGCTGACAGCATCATTTTGAGAAGCATCTCCTGACCTACCTGGTACAACATCCAATGTTTTCCTCCATTACCTATGATTTAAAGCCCTCAAACTGGCGACTCTAACTCGAGGCCTTCTTCGAAGTCTTCATTCTCAAAATCCTCATTTGTTGTCAACTACCACCCAGGATGTATGCTAGAAAGCGTGAGAGAAAAATCTAACTAGTAAAATGAATCGTAACTGCTCCGTGGGTCTTACTATCCCAGTGTTCTTTGAATAAATGTCAGCCTAGAGGTAATCCTAAAATTCAAATGGAACCACAAAAGACCCAAAATAGCCAAAGCAATCCTGAAAAAAGAACAAACTGGATATATCACAATCCCAGATTTCAAGATACGCTACAAAGCTGTACTAATCAAAACACCATGGTACTGGCACAAAAACGAACATACAGATCAACAGCACAGAACAGAGAGTTCAGAAATAAACTCATAATTATATGATCAATTCATCTTTGACAAAGGAGCCAAGAATATGCAATGGAAAAAAGACAGTCTCTTCAACAAAGGCTGCTGGGAAAACTGGACAGCTACACGCAAAAGAATGAAACCAGACCACCTTCTTAACAGTGTACACACAAATAAACTCAAAATGGATTAAGACCCAAATGTGAGACCGTTCTGAAACCTTAAAAATCCTAGAAGAGAGCACAGGCAGCAATCTGTCTGACATCGATTATAGCAACTTATTTCTAGATATGGCTCATGCGGCAAGGGAAACAAAAGCACAAATAAACTATTGGGACCACATCAAAATAAACAGTGTCTGCGCAGCAACAGAAATAATCAAGAAAGCCAAGACAATCTACTGAATGGGAGAAGATATTTGTAAATTATATATGTGACAAGTGGTGAATATCCACGATACATAAGGAACTTCAACACCAAAAAACCCAAACAATTCAATTAAAAAAAAAAAAAGACATGAACAGATATTTCTCCAGACATACAAGATGGCCAACAGATACATGAAAGGATGCTCAGTATCACTCATCGTCAGGGAACTACAAAATCACAATGAGATATTACCTCATACTGTCACAATGGCTAAGATCAACAGCACAGGAAACAACAAGTGTTGGTGAGGATGTGAAGAAAAAAGGAACCCTCTTGCGCTGTTGGTGGGAGTGTAAACTGGCACAGCCACTGTGGAGGCTCCTCAAAAAATTATACACACAACTACCATATGATCTAGTAACTCCCCCACTGGGTAGTTACCCAAAGACTACAAAAACACGAACTCGAAAAGATAAGTGCACCCCTATGTTTATCGCAGCATTATTTACAAGAGTCAAATCGCGAAAGCAGCCCAAGTGTCCAGTGACAGATGAGTGGATAGGGCAGATGTGCACACACACCCCACTGCTCAGTAATACAAGAGCGAAGGCCTGCCATTTGCAGTGACACAGATCTAAGGGGAAATAAGACATTCTGGGAAAGACAAACACCATATGATCTCACTCATGTAAGGACTATAAGAAACAAAACAAGTGAACAAAGAAAAAAGAAACAAACCAAAAAATAGACCTTTTATGAGCAGGAACTGATGGTTACCAGAGGGCAGGTGGGCGGAGGGATGAGTGAAATAAACAGATAATGGACTGAGTGCCCTTATGATGAGCACTGAGGCATGTGTAGAACTGCTGTATTACTGTATTATTACAGCTGAAACTAATAAATGTTAAGTAAACTGAAATAGAAATTAAAAAACAAAAAAGCAAAACCAGAAACATAAAATAAAAACTAAAGGGAAGAGCAAACCAAACGGGCCCAGACTGTGGGCTTCCATGACCGCAAAATCCTCCTATTTATTTCATACGTCCTAAGTACATGGCACATAAAATAATCACCACTAACACTGAGTAGCTCACCATATGCCAGCCATTATGCTCAGTAGTCTTATATGCAATACTTCCCTTATTTTTCATAAGGTAAGATATCCATATTATTACTATTTTCTTTTGAAGGTAAGTAAGGAAAAAGATTCAGAGATTACTCAACTTGCCGAAAAGGTAGACAGTAAATATGAGATCCAAGAGTCTGAACTCACCAGAGTTTATAACATTTATTCAATAAAAACTTCTCCCAAGAATTATACCCTAGGCATTTTTTTTAGCTTCGGGTATTAACGAGGAAACATCACAACAAAATTGCCTACTCTCATGAAGCCTACATCCTGCTTGGCAACATGAAAATTTTATATCTACGCAAACTTCCTCTACTCTAAAAAATACCTACAAAAATGCAATTGTGTATTTACAAATAATTCCAAAATATATGCTCGCACTAGTTTATGTTGTATTCTTTAAAGATAAAGATACTGTTGACTTAACGGTAACTACCATTGATTGGAAACATGAACTGAAGACTATACCACAATTTCTACCGTGAGAAGGGTTAGTGTTATCCCCACAAATCCAATGACCAAACTGTGGTTCTAATAAACAGTTTACTTATCTCCCAAAGTCATGTAATGAAAATAACCAGAGTTCAGATCAATGGCTGGATCAAGCAGGAAAGGAGAACATGAATGTGCTACTAAAACACACAGTAAGCACATCCCATGACTTGCTAGTTTACTGCTCCTTTAGAAATACCAATACAGCCCGGCCCCCCAACAATTCTACCACTGTCTACAACCAGTTTTAAGCCTTCATTTTCCGAGGGGCGCCTGGGTGGCTGAGGAGGTTAAACATCCAATTTCCACTCAGGTCATCATCTCTCAGTTCGCGATTGGAGCCCTTCATCAGGTTCTGTGCTGACAGCTCAGAGCCTGGAACCTGCTTCAGATTCTGCATCTCCCTCTCTCTCTGCCCCTCCCCGATTGTGTGCGTGCACTCTCTCTCAAAAATAAAGTATTAATTTTCCTAAAAAAAAAAACCAAACAAAAAATTCTACAAGAAGTGGTGTGCACCCAGGTGACGGGTGAACAAGCCACCCTTGGGTACAGAGAGAACATGGCCCCTTGCACGTAGTAAAGGCCGAAATTCCTCCACACTGTGGGTCATCTCTGCACAGTGGGATTGTCTGAAAACCCCACAGAGGAAGACATGGGCACAGGAGGACGAGCTGCGGTAGCCAGAAAGAACACGGCTGAGTGAAGTGCTGCTCTGCGGCCCACAGGGGCTGTGCAGGCACTGCTCCATGGGACAGCGGAGGTGCAGGGCACACTCCGCCCCCGCCCCCAGCACGCTTGCCACCAGGGTACACACTGGGCCACCGCCATGCTGGGCACGCTGCAGCCTCTGCTGGCAGCAAGGAGTAAAACCAGTCCTGCCTCGAATGGTAGGCCCAGGTCCCCTGACCTCCTGCCACACTGCCAGGAAAAAGGGGCAACTCAGGATCTGGAGTCTCTGGACAGAAAGTAAAACTGACTACATCGGCCTCTACCCCTAGCCTGCCAGTCTCCTACCCCTTAGCTGGTCCCTGTGCATACAGAAAAAAAATTCAACTCATGGCCACTGAACACAAAGCACAGCCACCCCACTGGATGGTGGGGCACTCCGGAACCACGGGACAGGGCAAGGCAGGAGACTTTTCTCTAGTCATTTGAGCACCTCCATAGTAGCCTTGATCTTGCCTCTTAACCAGCAAGCCCTAAATACTTATCTGGTCTTTGATAGAAAGTTCACCAGCTTCTGCTCTCAGGCTTGAGCAACTGCAGCCGATCCGGCGGAGCTTGCACGGACTGGGTTATCTACCAGCCGGCATCTAACAGCCTCGTGGGGACACACGCCATGTGCAACGGCATCACCGCATGGCCACGACAGCGGCACGAGCAGGCAGGGAGCCTCAGAGACAGGCCCGTCTCCCAGCTCCCTTCCTAACGGACGACAAGACTCTGGACAGGTCACCGTCACTACTCATTTTGTGACTCTGGGCAAAGGGAAAGGGTGAAATCCCAAAATGGACGAATCTTTCCATTGCCTGCTTCACCATCTGAGTATCAAAAGATGTGATCTGCCTTTCTCTCCAAAACTGGTAAGGGGCACAGTGTTACAAGTTATTATGGATTAACAGCCTTGAGTTTTTTTTAAAGGAGTTCCCATGAATTAGTAAGAAAATCACAAAAATTCACAACAAATTGTGCAAGAGAAAGTTACTAAAACAGTTAACCAATGAGGAAAATACATGAAACCTCTTCAGTAATCAAAGAAATACAAATCCGTAAGATATCTTCACCTACCAAACAAGCAAGAGTTCCAACCTAAAACTACTAGATTTTGAACCTAAAAAAACACACATACAGTACATTAAAAAAAAGTACTTTAGAAATGTCTGGGGAAAAAAATCTCTTCTTGCATAAAACACAGACTCCACAGCCCCCTGAGACAGAGGCAGTGGGAACCCTGGAGCATGAAGGACCCACCCTCCCTTGTGTGGTGACGGATTAATCTGACCAGAAGAGAGTTCTGGCCTTTCACCATTATTCCAAGGAGGAAACCTCAGGTCTCTAAAGTGTACTGCTTGATAGGAGTGTCTTTGTCTTTGTCCAGGGGCTTCAGGACAGTCAGTCCAACCATGTGATCTATGACGGGGGCATTAGGATGCACAGGATCAGCCCCCACCTCCAGAAACAAAGGCGACCTAAGGACATTAGACCTAAGGACATTAGTCGGCCCTCCGGGAAGAGCAGAAGACAAGCGAGCTACCTTGTAGAGACAGGGCCCCGGTGAAAACTCGGGACATGAAAGACTCGGGTGAGCTCTCGAATCCGCGCTCCGCTCCGCTCCGCTCCGCAGCCGCCCACTCTGGCTCAGAGGAGGGAAGGGCATCCGTGGGCCTCCGGGAGAGGCAGCCATGAGCACTGCCTCCAAACCCTTCTGGACACCGCCCTAAGCACATTTTCCCTTGCCTGCTTTCCATTTCATTTGTATCCTTCCACTGTAATAAACTCATAATTAGTGTAAGCATTTTCCCCAGGGTCCATGATCCACTCTAGTGAATTCCTGAACAGCAGCTGGAGGGACCCTGAGTCTGCAGTCAGCTGACTGAAGTGAGGGTGGCCCTGGGCACCAAGCAGGTGGCTAGCTTCCACAGTGGGAACAGGCTGTGTAGACGGTTCCATCCACCTGTAGAGCTGACTAAAATCACTGTCCACCCATGTTGTGGTTTCTGAAAGGAACCTTCAGAGAAGCGACTGATTCCAAAGGCGTAACTAACCACATACGCCTGGAACATTAACGTTGCCACATCGCAAAAGTTATCAAATACTAGTAAGACAATGTCAAAATGGCAAAGAAATCAACCTGAAGGGGCATCCATGATGAAGATGGGGCAGTTTGAGCATCAAAACACTTAAATACTCAGTATAAAACCCATAAATATTCATGTTCCTAATGATACAAAAAAGGAAGACACAAACCTTCAGTGAGTTACAGTAGCAACCCATAATGAAACTAAACAAGGAAAAGATTGAAGCATTTATCCTCTCTTTCCTACATAAATTACACTGCAGGGTAACCAATGACGAAGAAATACCTTTTTAGAGAAAAGCTATTACTACAGACAAAATATGGAAAATAACAATTTGACAATGAAATAATGGATCTAGACATCAACAGACATTAAAATAATTAGAAGACATCTGACAGACAAACTGAGCTGACATACTGGAGCACACTGGTCGCTTGTCACACTGCTACTGACTCGTGTCCCTATGTGTTTCAACTGGAAGTATACGGCTTATCTAGACATATGCTCGCCCACCTGCCCCCAAAACCAAAAACCTAAATTTACTAAATCTACCTACAGTTACCAATATACAGGGAACATGGGGCACCTGGGTGGCTTCGGGTCTGACTTCGGCTCAGGTCATGATATCACGGTCCGTGGCTTCGAGCCCCGCATCAGGCTCTGTGCTGACAGCTAGTTCAGAGCCTGGAGCCTACTTCAGATTCTGTGTCTCCCTCTTTCTCTCTCTGCATCTCCCCTGCTCACTCTCTGTCTCTCTCACAATAAAGGCATAAGAAAATTTTTTTAAATATAAAAAATAAAAATAAAACAGTCTAGCAAAAACAAAGTCAGGAGGCAGAAGAGAGAGGGAAAAGTCAGCGGGGTGGAAGGGCAGATAAAATCAGCCAGAGACCAGGAGCTGTTACAGCAAATTTAGATTCACTACAACATGCTCTCTGCTAGAACAAACGGATGGTTGCCAGAGGGGAGGAGGTGGAGGGATGGGCTAACAGGTGATGGGGATTAAGGAATACACCTGTGAGGAGCGCCAGGTGACACACGGACGTGTTGAATCACTGTACTGTACACCTGAAATTAACACTACAAAGACTTAAAGTATATTCTCTCTACCTTTGTATCTGTATCGCAAGCACTTTGATAATCATATTCAATATCCACATTATAGGTGGGGATCTACTATAATTATGACCTTGCTGGCAAAACAACTGGTGTTCATGGAACAGGTTAAGTAAATGTTTGATAAACCCACATTTTTCTTAACCTAGTAACTGTACCATAAAAATCATCTTACAGAAGTAATTTGAAGTACAGTTGAAGTATTTACAAAATACTTCATTACTTGTGAACACTTTTAAAAATACTTGGCTACTCATCTATTCATATGGTAAAATAGGATATATATTAATATTTAAGAAGGTTTATGATGCCGAATGAATATACTACATGCAATACGATTACAATGTGTAAAAAGAATAAAGGAAAAATGATGATTGAGAACATACACCAAAACAGTAAAACTAAGTACCTCTAGTATTGAAATTAGTAATAATCTAATACAACAATTAGCTGCTGCGAGACTACACCACCTTCCTGGTTATAACAAGACCTAAAGTGAGGGGGAAACAACAGACTTTTATACAGGAACGGCTCAATGAACCTGGGTTAAATTCTTCTTCTGCCATTTACAAGCTGAGTGAGTTGAGAAAAGTAACTTATACTCTCTAAGATTCACTTTTCTCATTTCAAAAGTAGAGAAAAGATTTTCCTTGCTGGGCTATTGTGGGTGTATCTGTAAGACTAAAGCTGTAAGAGAAGGGGAAGTGGCGGGGCAGGGGCAGGGGGCTACACGGCGTACAACTGAAACAAGACTGGACACAGACACTCCGGATACAAAAGGATGTTTATGTGCAGCTCCATATTCTCCTGCCTATTTGTGTTCATTTCCATAATAAGTCAATATAAACAGACAAGACCAAAATTTACAGAACTCAGAGGTTCCTCATGCCTACAAGAGAAGAAAAATGATACAGCTAAAAGCCGGGCTCAATAATCTGTTTTTCTGTACTTTGGGTGTATGGTTTCATTTTTGCTTCTGTTGAGCAATGCTGGGAGTCAAGCAGGCACCTTCCACGAAAGGCTGCTGTAAAGAACCTCGTCTGCTCTGGAACCTAACTCCTGACAATGCCTAAGGAAGGGCTCCGTGCCCGTGAGAAATTATGTGTCCTACACGTCCTGCCATCGACGCTGGACAAAAATTTAACTTCCCCCCGCATCTATTGGTCATATTTTCTCATAAGAAATTGTCTTTTCAATAATTTCTCAAAGAGACTTGTCAACTTGTTAAATAAGTCTGGACCCTGGATATCAAATCCCAGCATATCATATTTGCCGCTAGTGCATGAACCTGAGAACATGCAAATCATGCATACATGTATAGATTCTGTGAACAATCATTTCAATCAGTGAAAATCACAGCTTCTTACAAGAAAGCACTTATCTACAGATATATAAAAATCAAGCTTCCATTTTATACCGACACATAATCAATTTACGGTATAAAGGATATGGAGAGCTTTCTTACTCTCAGCCTCAAATTTTCAGTAAAAACTACCACAGACATGAAAAATAAAATGTGCTTGTGAGGTGTGTTTCCCTGGACCTAACACTGCAATGAGAAAAAAAAATCTGACCCTGTCAGACACCCAAGGTGCCTACCTGTTCAAGATTCTGGAAGATACAGTTTCTGTCCAGGGCTCAAACTATCTATTTAGAGAAACAAAGTTGATTCTCTCTCTCTTTTTTTTCAATGTTTATTTTGAGAGAGACAGAGAGAGAGCAAGCACATGTCCATGTGAGTGCAGGGGAGGAGTAGAGAAAGAGAGGCAGAGAGAGAATCCCAAGCAGGCTCCGCACTGGCAGCACAGAGTCTGATACAGGACTCGATCCCACAAACCACAGACCACTACCTAGGCTGAAACCAAGAGTCAGGTGCTTAACCGACTGAGCCACCCAGGCGTCCCTTGTCACTATACACCTGGATTCCATTTGCTGGTGTGTAAAATGGGAACGTTAACAATGCCTGTCTTGTAAAGCTTTGTGGAAAACAAGTAATAGTACCTATGCGAAGAGCTTAATATTTAGCACAATGCCAACTGCACATTACATACTCCAAAATGTTATCTAGGAACAGCAACTAATACTTGAAACCTAACAGAAAGTACTCAAGAGCATCTGCTGAGTGAACAGGCTCTCATAAATAAAAGTGCCCCTAGGATACAACTAGCAGTAAGTACACAACAAAACAGTTTACACAGTTAACTGAGGGGGCATCTGGGTGGCTCAATCAATTAGGCATCCGATTTCGGCTCCAGTCATGATCTCACAGTTCGTGAGTTTGAGCCCCGCATTGGGCTCTGTGCTAACAACTTGGGCCTGGAACCTGCGTCAGATTCCGTCTCCTCTCTCTGCGCCTCCTCTACTTGTGCT
This sequence comes from Mungos mungo, assembly GCA_004023785.1. NCBI lineage: Eukaryota > Metazoa > Chordata > Mammalia > Carnivora > Herpestidae > Mungos > Mungos mungo. Next base: position 10,524 of record PISW01005637.1, read on the forward strand.
CTGTCACTGTCTCTCAAAAATAAATAAATGTAAAAAAAAAAATAAAAATTAAAAAAAGAAATTAACTGAGAAAGATCTCAACCAACTAGTTTTTGGTAATTTTCTCAGAGTCGAGATATTCCAAGACTCTTTAATTAAAAAACAAACACAAAATAAAAATAATCAACCCTATCTTAAACATAACTTCCTCCCTGAAGTGTTTCTCCTCCTGACCTCTTTGGGCTCACATGATAATCAACGTTACCATGTCATACACGTGAGTAAGCACTCCTTGGTCTGTGTGCCTCTCTCCCCCACATATTCCCACTAAGCTAACTCGGCACTTCCTACTGCATCCCTGAGCTCTGACGATAACCTAACTGAGCTCCTTCTACCTGGAGGTATCACCTCAAATCCACCCTGGAGGACACAACCAAATAATCTTAGGGAGAAGCAAAGTGACATTAAGCTATCGCCTAAGATTATTTGGCTTTTGATTCTCCCCAACTAAAAAAGCTTCATAACATCTACTTAATTGTCTAAGATTCCTAGGACTGTTTACTCCAATACTGCCTTTCTGTGCCTCATTACATGAAACTGCACACCACTGAAACCTATCTCCTAATGAGAGATGAATCAGCCTAGGTTTCTTATGCCTTTACTCATGTCACTTCATTGCATCCATTTTGTAACCATGAAGTCACAAAGATCCTACGTCATAAATTCTTCACCCATCTACTGGCGGCCAACAATCTTCCTTAGTCACTTAAAACCCACACTTGAAATTTTAACTAATCAAGTAACAGTGTCGGTATCCAGAACATAAATAAATGTCTTGCTCTACATTTCTCCCCACATGCCAAATGTCTTACATCCCCCAACTGTACTGTACCTGGCTGGAGAGTTCTTAGGCATGCCTTAACCCTTGAGATACCACACTCACGACCTGACAGGACAGTCAATAAACGAGGCCAAGACTACGGAGAAGAACCAAAACTGTGAAATCAGAAATACAAAACGGCTCAAAGAGAATCCACAGGAAGATTTTATTTATAAGAGTGTGTAATTTACATATTCTTATTTTCTGCTATCAAAATAATATGACCCAACAAAGCTGAATTTGCTTCTTGGTATGTAACTGTTAAAACATTAGGCAGAAAGGGGCAATAGCAACCATGCACGTCTTTGGCCATCATGAAAATGAACAGTATTAATCCTGAAAAAATAATGGAACGGAAGTTACAAAAATCTGGGTTTGAGACTAGATTCACATTTTTACTGCTGTGACCTTAAGAAGCTAATTTCACCAGATCTGTTTCCTCACCTAAAACCTGAAAAGGGTATACTGCCTAATTCCTCCAAGTTTTCATAAAATGCCAGATGTACCAGTCTCTAAACATTAAGAAAAAGTATAGACTCTCCTGTCAAGGAGCTCGTTAACATAAAATGAACACGAAAGGGCAATGCAACACATTAACACTGCAGAGAGGCACGCAGGAGCTACAGAGAAGGAGGAGATGGGCGAGAGTTCACATGAAGCAGACGTCACTCCGAAAAATGCCCCCCAAAACATGTGAAATTGACCAACACATTTCCTAGAATGTAAGAGGATAAGCTGAGCAACTCACTAACTTCCTTCAACGAAGCAATCATTCGGAAGAGCCAGCCCTGGGGAGCTTGGGTGGCTCAGCGTAACTGACTCTTGGTTTCAGCTCAGGTCATGATCTCATGGGTCCATGAGCTCTAGCCGCTGCGTCTGGCTCTGCTCTGACAGACAGGGGCCTGCTTGGGGATTCTCTCTCCTCCCCCCCTCTCTCTGCTAACCCTTTTATCAACTTGCAAAGTTGGGATTGCTCTGTAAACTCATTTTCCTTTAATTTACACAAAATCTACCAAATGCCTTATGTGGATTACATCTACATGATCCAAACAATGGTAAAGTGTTGCTGAAACAATTAGAATTTAACTTTAGGGACGCCTGAGTGGCTCAGTTGGTTAAGCACCCAACTCTTCGATTGGTTCAGGTCATTTTCTCATGGTTTGTGGGTTCAAGGCCCACATCAGGCTCTGCACTGACAGTCAGGAGCCTGCTTGGGATTCTCTCTCTCTCCCTCTCTCTTTGCCCCTTCCCCAGGTATGCTCATGCGTGCTTTCCTTCTCTCTCTCAAACTTTAAAAAAATGAACCTTATATGACATAAAATTTAAGCCTAGTACATAACCCAGTAGTACTTTTCACCAAATAGTCAAGATTTTCTAAAGTTTGGCACAATGCTCGTTTTCTGTATCAACTTTTTATAAAATGAAGTCATACTTCGTATGACAACAGCTAACCCAGACCATTTTTAAATTAAAAGCAACAGGTTAATAACTCAGTAATTGACACAAGATTTTCTAAAAATTATTATGTGGTCCCTTCCCTAAACAATGTCTTTAGTTTCTGTCCATTGAGAAACTAAATATTAAGTGCCTATTATATATACTTGTATACATACATACATACATATATATGGGGAGAGAGACAGAGATCCTGAAGGTGAGAGCATTTATCAAAACATGTCAAGCGTACTCTAACAGTAATTAAAACTAGGAGCCTGACCCACTAATAGATAACATACGGAGCAGAACAGAGTCAAATGCATCTTCATACACACAGACACACACACACAAAGAATATAATTTCAAAATGGAGGAAAGGATACATTGTTTAAGTAATAGTACTATGACAAATGGCTACCCACACATGCAGGAAAATAAAGTCTACCTGAAATGCCATCAGTTTTCAACCTGCAGGTTACTTCTAATGACTAAAATAACCAGTGTTGAGTCTTGTTACCTTCTAATGAGCACACTGGCAGTTTTGACAGGACTAAAAATGGGTACAGCTAAGAAGAAGAATTAATCTGGAAATTCAAAAATATAAATTATGTATTAAGATGTACAAACCAGCAATCCTACCACTGGAAATATACTGAAAGCAAAAAGACAAGGGTACAAAAGTATATATCCAATGAAATTTTTCTTTTTAACAATGAAAAATGAGAAAACTATCATTCTTGACTGATCAAATAAATTATTGATAGATATTTAAAATTTAGCTCTATACATACTGGTTAGTGATATGTTTATTATTCAGTAAGAAAGGCAAGTTAGAGTTACAGTACATATCATGTGATAAAATTTGCAGATGTTATTTTATTAACTAATACTGAGGGAGTACATGTATACGCAAGCACTAAAAGTGGGGACTGGACCCACAATTCCCTTCTCCTTTCTCTCTCCTCCAGCCATCCAAGATGCTGAAAGGAAAGAAGGCCAAGGGGAAGAAGGTGGCCCCGGCCCCGGCTGTCGTGAAGAAGCAGGAGGCCAAGAAGGTGGTCAATCCCCTGTTTGAAAAAAGGCCCAAGAACTCTGGCATCGGACAGGACATCCAGCCCAAGAGGGACCTCACACGCTTTGTCAAGTGGCCCCGCTACATCCGGCTGCAGCGGCAGAGGGCTGTTCTCTGTAAACGCCTCCAAGTGCCTCCTGCGATTGACCTGTTCACCCAGGCCCTGGGCCGCCAGGCAGCTACTCCGCTGCTGGAGCTGGCCCACAAATACAGGCCGGAGACCAGGCAAGAGAAGCAGCAGAGATTGCTGGCCCGGGCTGAGAGAAGGCTGCCGGCAAAGGGGATGTCCCCACTAAGAGGCCACCTGTCCTTCGCGCTGGGGTTAACACCGTCACCACCTTGGTGGAGAGAGAACAAGAAGGCTCGGCTGGTAGTGATCGCACACGACATGGGTCCTATTGAGCTGGTCGTCTTCCTGCCGGCCCTGTGTCATAAGATGGGGGTCCCTACGGCATCATCAAGGGCAGGGCCAGGCTGGGGCGCCTGGTCCACAGGAAGACCCGCACCACTGTAGCCGTCACACAGGTCAACTCGGAAGACAAAGGAGCTCTGGCTAAGCTGGTGGAAGCCATCAGAACCAACTAGAACGCCAGATACGATGAGATCCATCGCCACTGGGGAGGCAACATGCGGGGTCCGAAGTCGGTGGTTCACAGCGCCAAGTCGGAGAAGGCGAAGGCTAAAGAACTGACTGCCAAACTGGGCTGAGTGGGCGCTGTTGAGTTTTCTGTATATAAAAGTAATAAAAGGCTCTCTTTCAGCCAGTGCCATTCGGCAAAAAAAAAAAAAAAAAAAAAAAGGTGTGGACTGTAGCAACGTTTTCTAGATACATCTCCTGAAGCAAAGAAAACAAAAGCAAAAATAAACTGCTGGGACTACATCAAAATAAAAAGCATATGCGCAGTGAAGATAACAATCACCAGAACAAAAAGGCTACTGATGGAATGGAAGGTATTTGCAAATGACATATCTGATAAAGGGTTAATATCCAAAATATATAAAGAACTGATAAAACTCAACATCAATTAAAAAGTGGGCCGAAGACATGAGCAGACATTTCTCCAAGGACATATAGATGGCCAAAAGACATATGAAAAGATGCTCATCATCACTTACCAGCAGGGAAATGGAAATAAAGACTGCAATGAGGTAATACCTCCCACCTGTCAGAATGGCTAAACTCAAGAACAAAGGTCGACAAGGATGTGGAGGAAAAAAAGAACATTCCTCCACTGTTGGTAGGAATGCAAACTGGTGTGGCCACAATGGGAAACAGCACAGCGGTTCCTCAAAAAGTTAAAAATAGAACTATCCTATGATTCAGCAACTGCAATACTGGGTATTTATCCCAAAAATACAAAAGCACAGCGATACATGCATCCCTAGGTTTACAGCAGCATGGCTTAAAATGGGCAAGTTATGGAAACAGCCTGAGTGTCCAGTGACTGAGGAATGGATAAAGACGATGTGGTGTACACACACACACACACACACACACACACACACCACACCACACACAAGAGTTATTACTCAGCCATGAAAAAGAATGAAATCCTGCCATTTGCTATGATATGAATGGAGCTAGAGCATAATGCTGAGAAAAATAAGTCAGAGAAATCCATACGATTTCACTCATATGGAATTTAAGAAACAAAACAAATGAGCAAAAGGGGAAAAAGAGGCAAACCAAGAAACAGACTCAAGTGTAGAGAATAAACTGACAGTTACCAGAGGGGAAGGAGTTGGGGGTGGGGATTAAGGAATGCGCCTGTGGTGTCGTTCAATCACTGCGGCGTCCACTGAAACTAATGACACTGTATGTTGGCTAAAATTAAAATAAAAACTTGAACTCTGGAACAACTTAACACCCATCTTTTTACAATGGCTATTTCTGGATGTGGGCCTTTCCCCTTCTCTGGTCTTAAAAGTCACATTTAAGGGACTCCTGGGTGGCTCAGTCAGTTCAGCATCCAACTTCAGCTCAGGTCATGATCTTACAGTTGGTGGGTTCGAGCCCTGCGTCGGGCTCCGAGCTGAATGTTTGCTCAGAGCCTGGGACCTACTTCAGATTCTGTGTCTCCTTCTCTCTCTGACCCTCCCACGTCATGCTCCATCTCTCAAAAAATAAATAAATGTAAAGAAATTTTTCTTTTAATTAAAAAAAATCACATTAGTAATCAGGGATAAAAAAATACTTCCATGTTGAAAAACACCATTTGCATTACAAGGAAATAAAGAACTTGAGCATGCTGGCCTAGATGATGGTCCAACTCAAACAACAAGTCGATGACCTCCATCAGCTATCCCCACCTAACTGCACACGCAGGCGCCCTCAGAAGCCTAATGTTAAGTCCTATCCCCACAATCGACTGTGTGTGACTCTGACTAACCTCATCAAATTAATTTTTTTAAGAGTTTTTATTTTTAAGTAAGCTGTACCCCCATCATGGGGCTCGAACTCGTAACACCAAGATCACACATGCTCCACCAACTGCGCCGGCCAGACACCCCTAACCTTAAATTATTCTGATTACCAAAAAACTCCCTATCTCACAGGATTGTTGTGAAAATGTAAAGAACCTACACGTACGTAAATGGAAAAGTTAGGCAAACTGAAGTGCAATAAAAACCTCATCAGTTACCAGTTAACCCAGATCCCTGCCTGGGGGACAGGACTAGAACTCAGCTGACGCTAAAGTATCTCCCGTTAGCAATCATGCCGGACGCTGCAAACTTGACATGCCCACATTTCAATTCAGTGCTTTTCCTTTAAAACTATTTATTCCCTAACTTCTTTGGTCAAAAACACTAGCATTCTCCTGTTGCTCAGAACTTCAGTTATTTCTGTCTACACCCTATCCAGTTTTCCTTCAGAAGCCAACCCTTCATTTTCCAGGGACATAACCCTTACTTTACAGCCTAGAAACTCTTCTCTCTGCCTGTAAGTCTCCGTCTGCTCCCACGTCTCCCTGAGCACTCCCACCAGCTAAGACCAGTGTCATCTGGCTGCTTCCCTCCTCAAGGACTTTCCCTAGAGCCTCACAGCTGTCTACAGCAGGGCACAAACCAATGGCACACCACACTCTGTAGCTTCTTTGCAGCTCTCTCTCCCGTGACCTCAGAACGGTACCCTCAACGCTTCGCTGAATTTCACTGTCTGCCTGCCCCTATAAGCGTGTGAATTTACTGCCTCTGGCTTAAAGCTAGATTAATATTAAAGTGTCACACTTTGAAGCAAGATTTACCTCTGTATGAATCCCATCTCTCTCAACGAGGCTCAGATAACCCATAGTTTACCATCCGTAGATTGAAAGGAATACCTTTTACAGAGTGTATCTCAGATTGGTTTACGGTGCAAGGACTACCATGAAAGCTTCATAAGCCCTACTTCACCTTTCTAGAAATATCTCTAACCAAACTTCACCAATTTCTGCTAATCTGAATTTTACCTATCCACGTATGGTCCAAATACATAGTTCTATTAGCACTTCTGGGAAGTCTTCCCCAATCACAGGTGGTTCACAAGAACTCTTTCCCTCTGTATTTACAGAGCTACATAAGGTGGTAGGAATTATACTGGAGTAAAAATATCTCACATCACAAAAGGATATCTGTTTTTCCTGGATCCTTCTGGGATACAGTCAGCTATAAATGAGGGAGCTTAAAGGGGAGATTTTCCCCCCCTTTTTTTTTTGTTTGTTTCTTTCTAAAAAATGCTTCCATTCCATACATTCCCAGACACACAGGAGTTACAACTGGACTCTCAAGACCGTAAGAAAGGAAAAAAAGCACCTCCTATACCTCTAAAAAACACTGTCTATCCAATTTATCAACTGGAGATTAACTTACAGTATCCTCTTTTGAGAGATTACTGATAATGATTAGGTCCATCATTACAGTTTACTGTCAAATACTCAAAATTTAGAATTAGCTTCCTTATGGGGAAAACAAAGCGGGGGTGGGAGGGAGCCCTCAATGTCTGACTTGCCAAACAGAACACATTCAGTCATTATTCACACTACACTTGTTGAGCACTCAACATAAGCCAGAGATGTGCCGGGTGCTGGCATCAGAAGTACCACGAGCTGCTTCCGGGTCTAGCAGAATTCACAAGATATTGGTGAACTGGACCAAAAGTTTCATAGAGAAAGAACACAAACTGGAAATAATTTGGTCTGATTGGTAATTCTGCAAGTTGCAGTTTGACCCCAGTGAGGGACCACTAGGTGCTGCATCAGTGAAAACAATGTTCACAAGTGGACAGTCTAGGTTACCCAGGGCCTTCAAACCCTCCAAATCAGATTATTTCCATCCGATCCTACCCTTTCTCTGCCAAGGGGAAAGAAAAAGAGAAAAAAGAAGACTAGGTCAGCCATCTCCCTCACATTCCCCCAAAGAGAACCTTTTCCATAAATGTTCAAGGCCTCCTAAATGAATGTCTCATCTACAACCTGACAGGCAGCTTCATATTCAGACAGCTCCAGAAGAATGGAGACGACAGAACTACTTTTAACAGTCTGGCATATTCCTTCAGATTTGGGGCCTATGTCTAGAGAAGAACTGTGTGTGTGCACACACAGTCTGGCTTTGTAAGAATCGACACCATCATGCTCACGAGCTCTACAACTTGTCTGAGCTGAGTAGTCTATGTGGGAGTCTTTCCCTCAACACACATAAATGTATTCCACATGTTCCTCTCCTGCCATTCATAAAAATTGTGTAAAAATGCATGATTTACTGATAATTTGAACTTGCAAATATTACTAAACAGTCTTTTAATTAAAAGTCCCAAAAGAGAGGATCAGCAGATTTGTCATTCTGAAGTAGTCTCATTCACAAAGACTAAATTCATTCTGCGTTACTGTATTTAAACGTTTTCTTACGTTCTATGGCATTTGATAGCTTCTGCCTAACAGAAATCCAAAAAAAACTGTTAAAATGAATTTATGTCAAGCTTACCAGAAAACAGCTGTCTTTTCCCCAAATTATACCAAGAACAGAAGCCACATCCGTTGTTTCTGTGTTAGTGTCACCAGTGAAACATGACATCCAGGGCTGTGGATGGTATGACTTTTGAGGGATGGCAGTATCAGGTTGGGAGACTCCCTTTAAACGGAAACTCCAGTTTTCTAAACTCTTAATATTCACATAATTATATCTATAGTGAAAATATACTTCTTTGCTTCATTTTATAACACTTAGTTTAAAAATCAAAATTATATACAGCAAATACTCAATTAGCTTTATTCTATTAAACCAAGACTGTATGTAAACAAAGAACAATATCAAATAAAGGATGTGCACATCTGGAATTTGCAGAATAACACCTAAAACAACAGATTAACAGTATGGTACTGATTTGACTCACATTTCAATACATATTCTGGACGGTTACTGATCAATTATTATGTGTAAAGTATCAAGTGAAAAAATGATGAGCTTGGTCCCAAACCAGGAACAACAACAAAATGGAAATGAGTCATAATTATTTTCACGCTTTAACATAATCACAAGCTAATAAAATATGAGAATTCAAAAGAGGGCAAAGTCATGGGGGGTGACTGGGAGGCTGGGGTGTCCTCCACAATCTTCAGGGCACTCACTGAACAGCTGTGAGAGAAGAAACCAAACAAGGAGGGAAAGGGTGCGTGAAAGTACAAGCGCTGTGCTTGGGGAAGTCATTCAGATCATCCTGACAGAGGGGTGGAAAGGAACGCACCCTCTCAGGGGCCAGACAACCAAAGTCCACTTAGGGGCAAATTAGATTTATTGGGGCCACAATAATAGGCAAACCAGAAACCTGATCATTAAAATTTACACTTTTATCAACAACAGTAAGTGCATCTTCAATGGAGCACCTGTTGTTTCTCCAGCACTGTATCTATTCCAGCATCTCACAGCAGACTGCATTTGCAATTTATGTTCTTTAAAACTGCCCACTGTCCACTGTTTCCTACACTTTTTTACACACAGCTTACATATAAAGTTCTATTCACTGTTGACGTCACAGGAGCTAAGAGTGTGCTGCAGGGGATTAACAATTCCTGAAAACATCCGTGAATGTAGGTGCAGGCTGCCTTCTAGCCTTGCTGAGCTCACTGGACCAAACCCCTGTGCCTTTGCACATGCCAGGTGATCGCACTTTACAGTTTCCTTCCTGTTACCCACAGAACCTGAGTACCTGTAGGGCCCTCACTACCATCACTCTCCTGGTACTACCCTGCCCTCATTCCTTCAGTCCACCTCAGGATCTTTCCACTTTTTCTCATATATACCAAGTAACCCAGAGCCTCTGCACTTACTGTTCCTTCTGCCAAGAATGCTCCTGACCCAGATAGTCACACAGCTCGCTTGCCCACTTCTCCTGGGTCTTTATTCCAAAGTTACCAATCAGTGAGGATTTCCCTGGCCACTTTATTGAGAGTTTCAACCCCCCAATCCTGATACTCCTCTCCTTTTTTTCCTTCTCTGCATCTATCTCTTCATATTTTTCTCAGATGAGTACAAGGACTTGGTTTCTTCACCACCAAATCCCCAGTATTTTTACACCAATGTGCCTGGCACATAGTAGGTACACGACAGACCCCAGGCCAAACTTGAGGTGGCCAGGACATCTTTATAAAGAAAAATGAAGTGACTTATCCAAGCCAGATCGAGCTTCTAAAAATATCCCCCTTCACTCCATAAAAATCCAAATACCCTTCAATAATTTTCTTTCAAATTTCCAATAATGATCCAGTAATGCAGTTTTGTGCGTGAGTCCAGTTTTCTGTCTAGTATAAGGCAAACAACAATTTCCTACACATTGCTATACTCCTTGTCGTGACTGGTTCCACGGTCCACCTGTGGTAAGTAAATAACTGCATGCATGGACGTGTGTGGAAAGGCACTGCCAGACTTCCACTTCAGTTTCTAGAGCCACTATCACCTACACTTTGTACAAAAGAAAAAGCTTCACTGGGGTTAGAGAATAGTATTGTCCAAATAAGAACATTTTGCAAGATAGTCCTTTTTAAAAATAACATCTACAAGTTGCACACATCTGCAAAGTACAGCATGCAGCAAGGTGCCTGAACATTTGCTGAATGCATGAAAATTTAAAGACACTCTCAAAAGTAGAAGCCAAATAAAAGCTGTCTCAATCTTTCACAATAAAAATTTAGGTTCAGAAGTGTGGCTTTTCAAAAACAAAGGTCTTGTGTCCTCTGCCCTTTTGGACCTTAAGAATCTGATTTGCTAAAAGTCAATCTGCCGTGCATTCTGGCCTTGGGTTTGCTAGCAGAAAACCAGAAAAACGTTGAGAGCAGAGTACTGCTTCATTGTTTTCCCTGTCATCCAACAACACCATCAGAACTGGGCCAATTATTAATCCTAAATCTGATTATCATGAAGGATTCAAAACAGACGAAATAAAATTATTCTCCAAAAGTGGTCTGAGTCCATATCTAATCACCATAAACACCAACATAAAGCCTCTCTTTTATAAAACTCTATTTAGATATTAAACAAGGTAAATACTGAAATTAAATAAACAAACATGACAGGAATATTTACTGAGAAAATGAGTTCATCTAAGCCACATCCTCCAACAACGTTAAACACCACAAAAACATCCTCCCACCCTCACAACTGTCTGCTTACGCCAAGTAGCCCCCAAAATAAAATCCTCCTGGTACTTTTGTTTCCCATAGTAGTATCACGTCGGAATGGTAAAGCTCCTATTCGCATCAAATATCGAACTATAATTCTGTGACTCCTGATGAAACAGGTTTGTCGATTTAAGTTAAAACTCGTCTCCTCCTAAGTTGCTTACCTTCTTTGAACCCATCGGATAAATCAACAAGCAGCATCAGCACACAAAAACCTAGAAACTGAACCAAAAATCATAGGCGCATTCTCACAGGCCCAAATCATTGCTCTCCGTACAGTAAACTTGAGGCAAACATCGTTATCTGACTTAATGACTTGTAGTAACAAGACTATATCGGCGGCGAGCACACCGGTCTTCCCTGACATCCAGGCACACGCCACTTCGTGGTCTGGCCACAGTTGAAACAGTCATGATGGAAAAGACGAGATTACGAAACCATAAACAATAACCATAGGACATCCACCAGACGGTGGAAGAAACTATTAATGCCCCCAAAGCTGCCATTTCTCCCCAGGTTCTCCGGCTTCTACTAAGGAAGTTGTGAAATCCGCAAACACACCCCATCCCAAATCTATCCGTGGGGCGGGCGGAGGCTGAGTCATTCCTGAGAGTAACTTTATCCCGATCTCGCACTCTGGGGTCGGGACAAAGGTATCTCTGCCTTCCTCCCGCGGTGTGCTGCGTTCGGCCCCGGCCCAATCCCTGTACCCGTTTTCTCAAGTCAAGGGCGTCACCGGGGGCTAAGCCCGGCAGGGACCACACGCCGGATGCTCGCCGGTGGGCTCGGCGTCCCTCGCCCTCAGCCACTCCCGAAACTCGGCCCGGGGCGGGCCGGGGGACGCGTCCCGGGAGGGATTCCGGCGGCCCGGGCCGAGGACGCCGCACGCAGGCCCTACACCTCCGGCAGCCCAGTGGGGCTGCCACTCAGACCGCGTGTCTCCGCAGGGGCAGTCGCACCAGGGAGACGGCCGCAGGACAACACCTGCCGCGGCCGGATGCGCCGGGCCCGCGGGCGCACACCCCTGCGCGCGGGCGGCGCTCCACCCGGCGGGGACCCCGGCGTCCCCGGCCCGCCGCGTCCGGGCTCGCTGCGCGGCCGCGGTGCCAGATGGGGGCAGGGGGCACGGGCGGCGACAGCACTTACCTGGCAGCACCTCCTCCTCCACCGGCGGCGGCAGTAGCAGAGCCGGCAGCCCCTGGCACCATCTTCCGCCGCCGCCTCGTCCGCGGCGGCGGCTACCAACCGCCCATCAGGCACCGCCAACCGACACAACCGCCGGCGTCCCAGATGCCGGTCGCGGCCCCGAGCTCCGGGCGGGAGGGAGGGGTCGGGGCGGAGACGGGACGCTGTCAGGCCCCTCGGCTCTGGGTCAGGGGCCGGGGGCGGGAGGCAAGGGGCCGCGGCCAGTCAGAGCCGAGGGGCCGGGGCGAGACGGAGACCCCAAGGCAGCGCCGAGGGCTCTGCAGGGCCGCGGACACCGCCGCGGTTGGGTTTGTTATTGTCGACTCCGTCCCTTCCTCCGCGGAGCACGCCGGGAAACCGTGGGCGGGGGGAGGGGCGCGCCGGGCGGCCGGGGCGGCGCAGGGAGGCGCGCGCAGCTCCGGAAGTCAGCAGGCCGCCGGGAAGGGGGCCGGCTCCGCCTCCAGCCGCGGCCGGCAGGCCTGTCCTCTTCTGACCCGGGGACAGACGCCGCTGGGGCGCCCTTGGGCGATTCGAGCCGTCGTCCTCCCGCGGACAGCCCCAAGGTGATTTTGACCTTTCTCGCTACCGCGAGTTGGCTGGAGGCGGAACCTGGATTAGCCCCAGGTTCAACAGTTTATCTCTCTGAACCTGTCGCGGAGGAGCGGGGCCCGCCGAGGTTCTGTGCCCTCGTCGCCCGGCCGCGTACGGGGCCAAGATGACGTGCCCGGCCGCGGCCCGGCCCAGCTAGATTGTCACCAGCACCGCACCCCGCCGCCGGGACTTCAGACAGCTGATAAGTGTCTCGGGTAACTTCAAGTGTGGGGCGGCACACCTTTTCTCAGACCAGGTAAGGCAAAGAAAATGTCCAAGACGCAAGAAAGAGCTAAGGCTTGGTCGATAGGAATGAAGGTGTGAGCAGCGTGAGCACCGGTATTCTGCTTTACGAATACGGAGTTCGTTCTCAAGTGGGTTATAGCGCGAGTTACCGGTGGAAAACCATTTCCGTGGACTGGGGAGGGGGGCTGATTTGGTGAAGATGATCAGCCACAAGCGATGACTTGAAACGGCCAGGTTTTGAGTATTAAAGTACGGCGAGCAGAAGTTACACGTAGAATAATTGTATAATACTCTTTAGATTCCTGCTCTGTCGAGGCATAGCTTGTGCAAGTAAACGCTTAGAGGTACTGTCGCGATCCGAGGGCCACTCAGTTGGGTTTACATTGAAATGACCATGATCCCCGTTTTCAAGAGCCATTAAAACAGAGCAAGCACAATTTGGAAGCAAAGTTTGTAATCCTTCGTGTATCACGGTAGAAACGGGTTTAAAACAAAACAAAACGTTGGCCTGGACGGCAGGTGAGCGTCAGGGATTTTTCAGTTTCCATCACGCTTACCCGGCGTCTGAAGGTTATATTCGAGAAGAGCTTTTTTTTTTAACCACTTTGTTTTTAATTTTACATTCCTGTATATCCCAGAGAGAATCTTATCAGGGAAATTGTTTTGCTTTAGTTGTGTGTGTATGTTTAAGCTGGATTTTTATACCAGCAAGATGGAGCTGACAAGTGAAAATTAAGAGGTTAGGTTGTTCTTATGCCTCAGGGGCAGGTACTGAACTGGCATAGTAACCAGCACACAGAAAGAAATGAGGCAGGGAGGGGAGATTTGGCCAGAAAATTGGTCAGCAAAGCACACTATTAGGCTTCTAAGGAATGTCCTGGTGCTTCACCTTCTCTTAGCCATCATTACAAAGACAGTACAGCCTAGAATGTGGAAACATCACCAACTAGGCCAGTGATAGTCTATTACAGAATAAAATGTTGTTAAATGTTATCTGCCTGGCTTCCTTCTTTGGAAAACAAAATATTCAGCCCTCATCTTGTCCTAGTCATTATTTGGAAGAAATGACCAGAAAGGATTACATCCTTCCAGAATATAAAGGTTAAAAGTGTGTATGCATTCCGTGTTGTTTCTTAGTGATAAGTGTGTTAACGTTAGCTTTGTTATGTATGTTTAGGCATCTGGAGTAAAAAATACAGATTACTGATACTGCTTATGTTCGTAGTAATGAGTTTTAACAGGTTACATTTTCTTTCCTATGGAGGATACTGAAAACCCTCTGTATCTCCCTTCCTTGGTAAATTAAAACAACAAAATTTAATCATCCAGCATTACTTCTGCACCAGGCTTCACAGGAAGTCCAGAATCTAGAGCCTCATTTCCACCTGCTGCCCTGTTCACACTGAGATTCTAAAAAGATTAATAGGGGCCTCCACACAATTGTGGTAAATGGACAGTGCTGATACTTCATGTGAACTTTCTAGAGCGTTCACTCTTTTTAGTTAACTACTCTTTAACTTGCTTCCCTCTTGCAGTGTCTCCCTCTCTGCTCTTAAAGCTGTGTCCTTTCGTTTGATCCTCTTCCAGATCCTCGAGTAATTAATCATTACGCGATGCAAAATAGTCTCTATGGGAGAAGAGATGAGAGACTTCATCTTGTCCTCATTATTACATGGTTATTTTTTAATTTAATGAACATTTGGGTCTTTTCATAGATTTATAGTGAGGACCAAAGAGAGTGGATGTGTTTAGGAGTGTGTAGGGATTGTGCAGAGTCTAGAGAAACACTATTAAGTACTTCAAATCCATTCAGATCTTTAAAATCCTATTTTTTCCTTCAAGTCTCCATTTCAGTGTCACTTTCTCAGGGAATCCTTGCCTGACAGGTCTGTAGTTCGTCTAGATTACTGTATCTTTTACTGCCTGTCTAACATGCTGAAACGTAAGTCCTCTTAATAGAAGGAATGATATCCCCAGTATGTGGTGGACACACAAACACTTGTTGACCATGCCCTACACTTTTTCAGGCCTGCAATGCGTAGTTGGACTCGCCTCTCAACTAGACTCTGGTATCTACTCCATTCAGGACCATTCCGAGCAGGTCTCTTCCCTAACAGGCTTCACTGCTCTTTTGTAAATTGGATACGATGTAGACTCTTTAACATAGCTTTAGCATCTCTTCATTTTGTATCGACTCACGTGTCAACCTCCTGGCACTTTTCCCCTTTACACTTGGGAGCTTCCTCATCCAGCAATGTTCCTCCCCCCTCGTTCATTTCTCCCAGTCATTTTTCAAAGCCCTTGGACATCAGCCAGCTTCTGACTTCTGGGCAATAAAGGAATCCACCCAGCCCACTACCTCTGCTCCATACCACACAACTATAAATTCTTGTCTCCCCTCTAAGTCTATGAAACCCTTAGGTTTAGGACCTATGAATTGTTAATTTTTCAGTTGCCAGAACTTTCTATAGAGATTGGCACATAATTAGCAATTAATGAAATACTTGTATTGAAGGTTGACCAAGAAGTCACTGTGGGAAATTGCTACCCTCAAAATATCCCAAAAGCCTGTGCAGGAGACCATTCAATAATCACTGTAGTGACAAATTTAAATGACATTAGTTTCCTCCCCAGAATACATCAGGATATTAGGGAGGTTACAGCTGCTAGCTGTATTTTGTTGACTCTGCCTCGTTTGGGATTTTATTCTGTGTGTGTTAGGTATCTCTCAACCTAGTGTGATTGCCCTCATTTTCTTTTAGGTGATGTTCAAATAGGCAACAACTGCAATTAACATAATCTGGCTTGTTTTTTTTTTTTCAAAGAATGAATTAGAATTAACCACTTTTAAAGGTTAGTGCCTTTTAAAAAAAAGTGTTAGATTTCATAGCTAATGATGTATAAAACATGGCCATGCACTACTGCGAGACTCCTGGCACTGTGATTGTCACGTTGGTGTTTTCAGTACTGTTTACACGTCAGGCTGCCCTGCTCAGTCGGTTGGTTGGTACTCGTATTATTAATGATAATGATGAGAGTTAACTTATAAGTGTTTATCTTCAAAGCTAGAGATGAGCTCAATGAGCTAGTTAGTAACACTGTTTCTCATGCTACAACACATAGGACACTTCTAGCAGCTTATTAATTTCCCAACAGATTTAAACCAATAGATTGAGACCAACTATTTTTAGTCATTTTTCACATGAAGTTCTTGTCTTTCGTTATTCTGAAGAGCTTTTGAACACAGTGTCCGGATATCCAGGTGAAAGGTCTTAAAGCAGAAGCTCGTCAGTTGTAAAGAAACGGATACAGACTACACAGGCATCAAGTGGTAGTCGGACTTCAGGTGGCCCCTTTCAAACTTCCTTTATTGTGAGTCACATTAAAAAATATGTTCTAGGGGCACCTGGGTGGTTCATTCATTGGAACCTCCAACTCCTGACTTCTGCTCAGGTCATAATCTCACGGGTTCTGGAGTTTGAGCCCTGCGTCCGGCTCTGTGCTGACAGTGCAGGGCCTGCTTGGGATTCATTCTCTCTCAAAATAAATAAACCTAAAAAAATACATTTTAACGTTGAGACCTGGTGCGTACACACAGGCCTCTATCACTGAAACCGTGTTTTATGGAAACAGTACTTGTGATGCACTCCAATATTTTCTATTCTATTTTTGGTCCAATGCTAGTCTTGAGCCACTAAGTTGATTTTACCAGCAGTGGCTTGGAAGGTCTTAGATTCAGTGACATAGGCCCCAAACCTTGAGATTTTTTTGGCCCCGAGCTTTCCATCCGTTCTTCCTATTTAGACTACATCCCTGAATAGTAAAGTTTGTGATTATGTTTATTTAGAAAAAATAAATAACCTAAGAGAAGCTGATGCAACCCTAGTGAGTGAACCTTAGATGACGAATGTGGGCTCTGAGTGAATAAATCTATTTGTCTTACTAGCTTTGTCCAGTTTCTAATCACTTTCTCCGTTTTTATAGATGGGGAAATGAGGGGTCAAGTCACTCATTCCTTCTGGGTACTGTTCTGCAGCTAGTTACTGTTACAGCCAATCTATGAGCCCCACCGATTTCACAGGCTGTCTCCTCAAGCACTACACTGTGCTGTCCCTTAATTTCCTGCATTCCTAGAGGGCGGGGGAGACAGGGGAATGAAAATTTTAAGTCTAGCAGTAGCCACAGAATCTAAACATTATTCACATTTTGGGCCAGGTAATTTTTTTTTGTTATAAGAGGGCCATCTTCTACATTTTAGGAGATTTAACAACATTTCTAACGTCTACCCACGAGATGCCAGTGGCACCCCCAGTTATGACAATGAAAAACCCCTCTGGACATGTTGTAATGTTCCCAAAGAGACAAAAATCACTTTCTTCCCAGAGCCCCAGGCTAAAGCATGGTACAGCCATATAATGAAATGCATTGCAGTCTGTGAAGTTCTGTTTTAGAAAAATAATGACAAAGGTTAAAACTTGTACGTGAAAATACAGACCTACTGTACTATTCTTCAAGGTGCACTCCCCTTCCTGTGTTCACATCTCTGAACTCTGGGTGCGTTTAACAATGAAGAGGGTCCTGCAGTCTTCTTGATGTGGGAAACAAAGGCAAATGAAAATTTTCCTGAGTGCCCTCAGCCCATTGACAAGTCCCTGAAACAGTAGAGTGACCTTTCTCTGGGAGCTCAGCTGCCTGAAGGATGACGCTTTGCTGAGAGCAAGAGGCAGTTGTAGCTCAGCACCCCACCCCCAGGATCCTGTAAGTCTACTTTTAACATACAAAAATTCCTTTGGAAACTTTATCTCTCCCCCGCCCCCTGCCCCAAGCTCTATGTTGGCAATCATACTCCAAGCCCAGACATCTGTCATATGTCAGATAGACATCTGAAGGTCTCATGACTGAGGTAATAAGTGACCTTTTCCTAAACAATAACTGCTATCTCCCCCCCCCCCCCACCCAAGGTCCTGGAAACCTTGCCTCCAAAATCCCTTAGAGACTTAAGCTGCCCCTAACCCTTTCCCAAACTGACGGTGCACAGCCCCAGTGCAGCGCTTTCTGCCCATAGGTCCTGTCCCCGTGCTTTAATAAAACCCCCTTTGTGCAAAGAATTCAAGAATTCTTTCTTGGCTGTCAGCTCTGGACCCACACCACCACTCCAAAACCTCATCACTGCTAACCAACTGACCTCCATTACCTGTTTACCAAAGATATCAAAAATACTAGCTCAGGGGGAAAAAATCCTAGAAAACAATGGTGGAGCATTCTTTGGAGCACAAAGTATCCAAAGTTTGTGGAGAGGGGTGGGAGAAGGGATGAATCAGACCCGATGGACGACACTTGACCGAAGCAGTCCAAAGCGTGCCCTGTCCAAGAATTGCAAAGCCAGTGTGGGAGATTTAGCACCATGACTTGTTCCATTATGGATTTTCCAGAAGTACCTGTTGTCAGTGCTTTCACTGGTGAAAAGATGAATTGTATGGAAAAGAACCATTTGATTATATTTTCCTTTATATATTTTCTGAGAGAGAAAGAGTGGGAGAGAGAATCCCAACCGTGCTCTGCCTTGTCAGTGCAGAGCCCAGCACGGGTCTCAATCCCACGACCCTGGGATCGTGATTTGTGCTGAAACCAAGAGTCAGATGCTCAACTGACTAAACCAACCAGGCATCGTATTGTTTTTAACTTTTCAATTTTGACGCCCTTGATCACATGAAATCTCTTTTTCTACCCAAGTTTACATATAAATTCCAACTAGTTAACATATAATGGAATATTAGTTTCAGGTGTCGAATTCATATGTAATTTCAATAAAAATTCACTGTCTCTTCTGGCCATTATTATTATTAGTTTCATGGTTGTGACTGAAAGAAGAGTGGAGTGTTAAACATAAATTATCCACTCCAAGTGTCAAATACACTATACAGTGACAAGGCCCGGGACTCACTTTTTTAATTTTTTTAATGTTTGATTTACTTTTGATACTGAGAGAGACAGAGCATGAGAGGGGGAGGGGCAGAGAGAGAAGGAGACACAGAACCAAAAGCAGGCTCCAGGCTCTGAGCTAGCTGTCAGCACAGAGCCTGACGTGGGCTTAAACCCACAAACGTGAGATCTGACCTAAGCTGAAGCCGGAGGCTTAACCAACTGAGCCACCCAGGCGCCCCAGGACTCACTTTTTTAATAAGCTCTAGAGGGAATGCTAACGCAAACTTCGCCTTGGGAAAACTGAGTAAATCTGTAAAGATCCTTTTAATCCTAATAAGTCTTCTGTTCTTCTTTAAATCCATAGGTACCGCCCTCTCTGCCAACGAATTTGTTAGCAACATTTTAATCTACTGCAGCACTTTCTGTATCTTTGTACTGTTAACAGGGGATTGATTTGAATTTGCCATTCTTAAATGTTCCTTAATTTTTTTTAATTGTACACATTGTTTCTATACAACTGAATCATAAGCTTGTTTGCATTTAGGAATTGGAAAACCTGAGATCTCATTTGGACTTAGAAAATCTCTTCATATGTATGATTTCAGTTTCCACCATACCTATTTTAGCTTCCTCACATTACTCTATAGGTGAGAATGAAGATTGCATGTAAAATATACTGCACTTTGTACGTTTTGCATGGTCCCAGAATAATGATAACAATGGCTACTCATACTTTTTGAAAAATAACAATTCCATCAGTTCTTAAAATTAAGTGTTTTTATGTATTTTAGTATAAATATCTAGTTATATTTAAAACATAAAAGAATTACTTCAAGATATTTCTTAATTTTATGTCTTTGTTATTCACAATTATCATAGGTTTCTTGCCTCCTTTCTTTCTCCCTTTCATTCCTTTCTACCCCCTGAAGTACTGAAAACTGATCAAAGAAAGAGAGATGGTTGTATTAAATGCTTTCTCTTTTCCTGCCCATATATAAAGCTCCCAAGAACAACTTTACATTTCTGTTTCAAGAAGATTGAAAATATCCAACATCACCAAAAAAATAACCTGAACATCCAGCCTTTGAAGAGAAGTTATGGTATGGATATCTTCAACACAGTGGACGGTACAGATTCCGAAGAAGCAAAAATCTATATTAAGCGATTAAGGAAATATATTATCTTCCTATTTCATGAAAGTCAGTTTTATTAAGTTTTTACATAAAAACATTTTTATTATATTTCTGTGTACTGGCAATAAACAATTCAAATCATAAAATTGAGAAATTTTCATTTATTTTTTAAAGAATGTTTTTATTGTTTATTTTTTAAGAGAGAGACAGAGCATGAGTGGGGGAGGGACAGAGAGCAAGAGGGAGACACTGAATCTGAAACCGGCTCCAGGCTCTGAGCTGTCAGCACAGAGCACGCCGCAGGGCTCAAACTTTTGAGCTGTGAGCCGAAGTCAAACACTTAACCGGCTGAGCTACCCAGGTGCCCTGAAAAAATTTCATTTAAATAGCATCTAGTTAAAAAGTATATAGTAGGAATAAATTTAGCCAAAGAAATGCAAGACATGTACACTGAAAATTGTAAAACTTGAAAAAAATTAAACATCCCACATTCGCGAATCAAAAGACTGAGGTGGCAGTGCTTTCCGGATTGATATGCAGATTCAACAAGAAATAAACCGCTATATACTTAAAGTTAATTGATTTTCAAAAAGGGCACCAATACATCTCACTGGAGGAAGATAGCTTTTTCAACAAATGGCGTTGGGACAATTGGATATCCACATGAAAAAAAATAAAGTGGGGCTCCCCGTTCATTCCATACACAAAAATTAAACTGGATGGAAAACCTATGCAATAGCTAAAACTATAAAACTCTTAGTAGAAAGCAATAGGAATAAATGTGAACATGGATTTGGTAATAGTTTCTTAAGTCTGACACCAAAAACACAGTTAACACACGCACATGCACATTAGCTACATTGAACTTCATCAAAATTAAAAAATTTTGTGCCTCATAGGACACCATCCAAAAGGTGCAAAGACAATACAGAATGTGAGAAAGTGTGAATTACCTATCACATAAAGAACAAGTATCCAGGATTTATAATGAACTCTTACAACTCCGTAATAAAAAGAACCCAGTTTATAAAATGGGTTTTAAGATTTGAACAGGTTATCTCTAAAGATATACAAATAGCCAGTAAGCACATGGAGAGATGCTCAATCTCGGTCACTATGGAAGTGCAAGTGAAAATCACAATGAGATACCACTTCACATCCTCAGGATGGCTAAAATCAAAGGCGTATTATCAAGGATGTGGAGAAATTGGGGCTTATTGCTGGCGGGACTGTAGAGCAGGGCAGGGCAGTCGCTTGAAAACAGATTAGCAAGTCGCTTGAAAACAGATTAGCAATTCCTCGAAAGAGTGAGCAGAGTACCACAGAGCCCAGCAATTCCACTCCTCGGGGGAATAAAAATATGTCTCCACGGAAACGTCTATATAAATGTTCAAACTGCATTATTCAGAACCGTTGGGAACAATTCTAACATTGCCTGATCAATGGACACCCAAAAGGTCGCACGTCCATGCAATAGAAGATATGATAATGCAAGAGTTTCAATTCCTTAGAGTAAGTAGAATCACCCTGTGACCCGGCAGTTCTGCTCCTAGGTAATCCCCAAGCGGACCGAAAACCTGTTTTCACAGTAAAATGTCACAAGTGTTCACAGCAGCATTCCTGGTGGCCAAGGAAGAATGTAAGCCTCCCAAATGTCAACTGATGAATGGATAAATCAGATGGCCCGTGCGTACAGTGGAGTATTATCTGGCAGTAGAAGGGAAAGGTGCTGAATCATGGTACAACATGGATGAGCTGCGGAAATACTCCCAAGTAAAGGATCTAGTCAGAAAAGCCACCTACTGTGTCATTCTGCTTATATAAAATGTTCAGAATAGGCAAATTCCTAGACAGAAAGTATGTTAGTGGTTTTCAGGGTCTCGAGAAAGGGATGAACAGGATATGGCTGCTGACGGCATGAGGCTTCTTTTGGGAATGTTGAAAATGTTCTGAATTTACATGGTGGTGATTATACAATCTTATGTATACACTAAAAGCCACCACTTAAAAATGATCAATCTTTGGTATGTCAGTTATATTTCAGTATAACTTTAACATTTTAAAATTATACTTTAAAAAATATATAATGAGATAAATAGAACAGCCCCATAACCACCACTGGTTTCAAAGTTCTTTTCTTCCTTCCTAGACTACAAAAATGAGGGAGGGTAGAGAGAAATGGGCTCACCTGAAACAGGGCTCGAACTCACAAACCGTGAGATGGTGACCTGGCTGAAGTCAGATGCTTAACTGACTGAGCCACCCAGGAGCCCTAAAAGTACTTTAAAATCAGAAGTCTGATTTAACCCTCACTTGAGGTGGCAGTCCTTTAGAAGGAGAATCTAACAGAAATGTAATCTTTAGCCCTGGGTAGAGGCAATACTAATGTAGTGCTTTGTCTACATTATTATTTAACCAACAATTCGGTCTGCTTTTATTATCACCCTGTGTACCATTAACCTTGAGTGGTGCCAATGAAAAACTGCTCCCTAAAAAACTATTGTTAGTCCAAATCAGGGTTTTCATTCGGGGCCAATGGCTACCCTGCGCACCTTACCATGTTGAGCTGCATCCCTCGTGTCTACCCTCTTGACATCGGGTAGCAGTCTCTTACCTACAGCTGTAAGAACCCACAGCGCCTCCGGTCATTGCCAAAGGTCCCAAGAGACAAAATCACTAAGACAGAGAACCACTAATGTAAATTCTAAATAAGTGCTGTGCTTTCTATTAAAGTTTAATAACCTATATATGTAAGTCTCAAAAGTAAGTACATTTTTATTGTCTTTTTTTTTTTTGATGTTTGTTTATTTTGAGAGAGAGAAAGTCAGAGTGAGAGAGCTGCAGAGGGAAAGAGAAAGAGGAAGACACAGAATCCGAAGCAGGCTCCAGGCTCTGAGCTGTCAACACGGAGCTCAAACTCACAAATCTCAAGATTATGACCTGAGTCGAAGTCAGATGCTCAACTGACTGAGCCACCCAAGTGCCCCCACTTTGTTTTAATGTCTATTTTGAGTGAGAGAGACTGAGCAGGAGAGGGATCGAGAGAGAAAGAGAGAATCCCAAGCAGGAGCCACACTGACAGCTTGGAGCCCAATGTGGGGCTCAAACTCCCCAAGCCGTGAGATCATGACCTGAGCCGAAATCACCACTTGGTTGCTTAACCAACTGAGCCACCGAGGTTCCCTACTACTTATCTTCTAATAAACATTATATTCTGTGGGGAAATTAATTCATGTCTTCACCTCCTGTTGCACTATATAAACTCTACCTTTAAATTGTAAACTCAAAATACACAATGATAGCACCATGACTATAAAGATGCCTACTCACAAGTCGAGTAATTTAAATTCTGTCATTCTGTGGTCAGATCATTCATAAAACCTTGAAAATCTTTTTTGAAGCATTTATCTTTTTCCTTTATAAAAAAATTTATAAAGAAAAGTATTAATGTATTACTTTTTTCCTTTTCTGTATCCTAATTATTTTAACTTTTCATTTAAAATTATTTTTAAGTTTGAGAGAGAGAGAAAGAGCATGCGCAAGCGGGGAAGGGGCAGAGAGAGGGAGACAGAATCCGAAGCAGGCTCTGCACGCTCAGCAAGGAGTCCACTGTGGAGCCCCTCGATCTCACGAATCATGAGGTCAAGAGTCGGACGCTTAACCCACTGAACCAACCAGCCCCTCATTTAAAAATTGGTAATGGCGGGCCTCCTGGGTGGCTCAGTCGGTTTAGCATCTGACTTCGGCTCAGGTCATGATCTCACAGTTCAGGGGTTCGAGCCCCACGTCGAGCTCTGTGCTGACAGCTCAAGAGCCTGGATCCTGCTTCAGATTCTGTGTCTCCCTCTCTCTCTCCCCCTCCCCTGCTCATACTCTGTCTCTCTCTCTCAAAATAAATAAACACTAAAATTTTTTTAAAAATTTAATAGCATATTTTTTAATGTTTACATTTTTACCTGACTGATATTATCCTTCATTTCCTGATTAATAAAGGTAATTTTCACGTTCAGAGGAAGAAGGTGCTAAGAATGATGTATACCAGGTGTTAAATGTGCTAAATACACCATTGATTTAGGAGAAAGTAGCTAACAAAATTGAGTAGGCATGTGTGAGGTGTCACTGCTAGGTGCTTTCTATGCAGACACTCAGTTTCCATATTGTAATATAATTATTGAACTTTAAGCCTATGCACTTTTCATGTACCCCAGTGTTCATAGCAGCACTTTCAACAATAGCCAAATCATGAAAAGAGCCTCAATGTCCATCAACTGATGAGTGGATCAAGAAGACGTGGTTTATATATACAATGGAATATTACATGGCAATGAGAAAGAATGAAATCTGGTCATTAATAGCAACATG
Source organism: Mungos mungo (assembly GCA_004023785.1). Lineage (NCBI taxonomy): Eukaryota > Metazoa > Chordata > Mammalia > Carnivora > Herpestidae > Mungos > Mungos mungo. Next base: position 34,983 of record PISW01005637.1, read on the forward strand.
GATGGAACTCGAGGGTGTCATGCTGAGCGAGATAAGTCAGGCAGAGAAGGACGATACCATATGTTTGCACTCATATGTGGATCAGGAGAAACTTAAAAGAGGACCATAGGGTAAGGGAAGGAGAGAAAAAATAGTTAAGGAGAGGGAGGGAGGCAAACCACAAGAGACTCTTAAATGCTGAGAACAAACTGAGGGTTGATGGGGGTGGGGGAGAGGGTAAAATGGGTGATGGGCATGGAGGAGGGTACTTGTTGGGATCAGCACTGGGTGTTTTATGGAAACCAACTAGACAATAAGCTATATTAAAATAAATAAATAAACAAACGTGCACTTTTATTAGTTCTTAATAAGAATTCCTTTTCAGGACGCTGGTATAATTTGTGACAAAACTACTGTCTTAAATTGTAGAACTATTATATACACCAATTTTATTTTTTATTTTTATAATGTTCACTTTTTTTCTTGAGAGAGAGAAAGAGAGAGAGTAAGTGAGGGGGGCAGAGACACAGAATTCAAAGCAGGCTCCAGGCTCTGAGTTGTCAGAACAGAGCCCAGTGCAGGGCTCGAACTCACGAACTGCGAGATCATGACCTGAGCCCAAGTCGGATGCTGAACCGACTGAGCCACCAGGTGTCCCTACCTACGTATATCTTAAAAGGAACCTTTTTAGACATCAGTAATTGCATTTCTGGTGGATGCCTCATCTGGTGTTGTGCATTTCATTAACACTTGTTGAATGAATAAGGGATGCCTAATCAACGTGAAGTTAGCTCAAAGCAAAATTGTTCAAAAATATTTCTTTCAACAAAGCCTTAGAGTGCACAATTTTAAATTGAAAGACAGGTTATAATAGTAAGAAAAAAATGTAGAATCATTAAGATAAAGTCCTAATCTAAAACTTAGACTGCTCTTTTAAGCGAATTCTATTCCTTGGGCAGAAAGCTAAATATCAGGAGGAAGTATGTGTGGCATTTTTGCCTTAGGTCCACAAATTTCTTAGCGTGGCCTCAGTAAAATTAAGCACACTAAGCTCTCCTTTGCCCAAGCCACAAAATGCAACATATCCAAATATCAGATAATGTCCTATGCCCAAACTTGCCATCCATGGTTAATCCCTGTTAGGAAGTTCTTATGTAGAAGCTGCCCTTGTTATGATATGAACATCAACTGGACACTCAGAATCTATGAACTTGAGCTTCAAATAATTGGTTTGTCCTTTTCACCAAGCAACCTGGCCAGATTTGTTCTTGACTCAGTAAATATAGACAGGGTGTGGTGGCCCTTAAGCAGCTGGGTGTTCTCTGCAATTCAAAAGATGACTAATGAGGTGCTGTTTACAATTAAAAGTAGAAAAATTATCCTTGATGTGCACTGCTTCCCTGACTAACGAGGGATTGAGGCTATTCATGCAAATTATGAAAACTGAAAACATCCAGAGTTTAAAAGCAACAGAAGGCTGTTCTTCTCCAACGCTCTAAGGTCTTAAAATGACAAGAGGACTGGGTCTCCATGTACCTGGGTATTCAACTTTGTCTATGTCTTCCCTTGGTCATTGTGGTTCATACTGGGGAACACCAACTCTTGTCCCTCATTCATACCGTCTTGATTAGCATGCGTTGCCATCAGTTTCTTATTTTTCATGGATTTATTTGTTCCTTCATCCACTCACGAAATTATCATGAACCAGGCTCTCTAACGAGGATAAAGTGAAAAATGGGAATGTGGGAATTACCCGGGGAAAATGTAATTGTCTAGCAGTGGGTCTGTGGGTAAGTAACTTGCAGTATGTTCAGTTTACACTGTAATGCCCAAGTCGCAGTACCCCCCAAAGACCAGAGACCGCCAGGGAGACCGAGTCACGCATGCAATAGCAAAGGGCGGTTTTATTACGGGCTTAGGCTGGCCGAGCCTAAGCTCAAGCTCACAGACTTTACCGGCACGGTGGATTCATGCTGAGAGCCCCGAACATGGCGTGGTAGGGTTTTTATGGGGTTTAGGAAGGGGGAGTTACAAGAAATTGTGACATCCAATCGTTGTTGTATAACAGCATTGGCAGCAACTTTAACCATACACGTTGTTCTGAGCGTTTGTTACTTTTGGTGGGACCCAATTACAACATTTAGAGTACCTTCGAAATTAACCAATTATAGTGCGAGTTGAGGGTCTTGTTTGGTGACTATCGGGTTAACTTTAACACTAGGTAACAGGGTCCTATCTAAAGTTCCCATCTGCAGGCCTTACCCTTAGGAATGTGGGGAGAGGTAGCTGGCCTTTCCTGATTGGATATTGCAAAGTGGTCTCTCCTGCCTCGGGCAATGTGTAACCGCCTAATAGTTCTGGAGAGACTGACCCTTAGACCTTCTAGTTTAGAGGGGGACCTCTGTCATGGAATCTGTTAGGTTCAGCCTTACAACACCGCTGCATGCTACTTGGTAGTTACAATTGCGTGAACCACGGCTTTGTGTACCCCTAGGATATCTCAAAACATAATATTTAAGTAAAAAACAAAGACATTTGATAGTATGCAGTATCAGAAAGCGTGTGAGAAAATGAGCACTTATTTCTTCTTTAAGAAAGAATAATTACAACCCGTTGTGATTAATATCGCCATAAAAGTGTCAGCTCTATTCCATGGACATACTTCGTGTACGGGAACTGTTACTGCACTAGTGCTTGCTGTAGTAAAAGATGGATTGTTCATTGATAGAGGACAGGTTAAATACGTGATGGCTTAGACATCCAATGCATCTGGGACAAGAGAGTAAGGGATGTCTTTATACCTTTTATGCAATTATCTCTAAGATGCAATGTTGCTTGAAGAAAAAAACAGGTGCTTAACAGTGTGCTAGCATTTCAATAAAAAGGGGGGGGCATATATTTATTTGCTTAATATGCATAGAACATCTCTAAAAGAGTACAGAGGAAACAGGAAACGCCGGTTGCTTCTAGAAAGTGGAACTGGATGTTTGGGCCCTTTGTGGGAAAGAAACCTTTCACTGTATACTCCTTTTGGACCATATCTAATCATAAAAGGAAAAGAAGATTCAAAGTTTTTAAAGATAGGGGTGCCTGGGAGGCTCATTCGGTTGAGCATCTGACTTCCAGTCGGGTCATGATCTCATAGTTCCGTGAGTTTGATCCCCGCAGAGAGCTCTGTGCAGACAGCTCAGAGCCTGGAGCCTGCTTCGGATTGTGTCTCCCTCTCTCTCTGCCCCCCCTCCACTTGCACGTACATTCGTGCATGTGTTGTCACTCTCAAAATAAACAAACATGAAAAAACAATCTGAAACACGTATAGTCATAGGTTAAGATGTGTTAAAGGTGGGTAACAGCTTGGGTGTTCATTACGTTAGTATCTCTACTTTTGTTTGCTGGAAATCGTTTCTGTTTTTAAAGGGAAAGTTGTGATCAGGAACCCAGGACATATGAATATATATGGAGATATATATTCATATTAAATGTTTATTTGTTGACATTACCAGGGATCATAAAAATAAGGAAGATGTGGTTCCTTCCTTTTAGAGATTTAATCCTGATTAGGAGGCATAAGAATATTATTGAACAGGCTACCCAGCTGGCGGATGGGAAAGCAGGGCACCTCGCCTCCCCTGGAGGTTTAGCTCGCCTTCTCTATGGAGGGGAGAGGCGTGAAGAGGCGTAACTTTTTACAGTGTTGAACTTTCCATGAACTTAACCTCTCACGGCGCTGGACAGCAGATGAGGAAACTGGCCTTTCCACTTTAATCTCATGATTTCTCATCTGGCCCAAGTAATGCCTTAATGCCTACTCTATTTTAAAGTGTCCTTACGTGGCCTTTTAGGTCCTTCAAATGGAGATCCTGGCCTATGTGAGGGAGAATTGTGGGCAGACTAAGGGCTCACGCTGGCTTTGGATTCTATGAACGCTTCCTACTGGCTGGATGGTTTTGAGCAGGGACCTAATCTCTCTAACGTCTTCTCTACTGGGACACTATTTGGGCTGTTATCCAAATCTGTGTACCCAAATTGCAATTCTTTGATCCCAAATAAATGTTCTTGCTTAATCATTGCTTCCTGACAGTTTTAGGTTGGCAATACTATGAACAAAAGACTTTGAAGACAAGTGCTTAGGTATGAACCACAAAATAAATCAATTATTTGCACAGTATTACCATGAATCTAAACAGGTTAGATGTGTTCAAATTACTTTTTTTTTTTAATTTTTTGACCGTCTTTTTAAATTTATTACTCGTTTCTCATGTTTCACCACGTCCTTTTTCATTAATGTCTTTGTGATTTTATGTCCAGCAAAACTGCCTTACAGCTAACTAGTTATGCGGCGAAAATGGTTGCGAGACAAGCGCTTGCAGCAACTCCGCTTACAGCGGGAAGTAGCATTCCATCGTCCAGCTGCTTCTGTGTGCATGTGCCCCTACTGTTTACAGCCGTACGGTTATGTGGAAATGTGTTTTTTTCCTTTCCTTCCCTTTATTCCACATTAAGTCACAAACAAACCAGGCACAATCATAAGGTCGCTCCATACAGCCCAAGGTCCAGGCAGTGAAGAAGCCGCGCTATGATTTTTATCTCTGAGGAGTCACCGTCTGGAAATGCGATTTAGAACACGAGCGTGCGTTCTAGGCTCTTTCTCCTCTGGGCGTGTTGTGGCGGACTGCATCTTGTGTCCCTCAGCTGCCCCTCTGGTGTATCTAACCCCAAGCCAGTTCTCTCCTTTTTCTTGCTTTTTGTGTAGTATTTTGTCCTAACCCTAGCTTTTAGGAAAATTGTGTAAACAGAAAGTTAGTGTTCGTTGTCCCCGGCTTTGGTTTTCATTTTTTTTCTTTTTCTTAACCACCTCTTTCCTGTCTCCCATCCTTCAATTTCAGGCTCTTAAGAAAAATGTAATCATGGACTTTAGTAAAAGTATTTGCATTTTATGTCATCTCTTACCCTTTCGTAATAATGCTGTGTTCTAATACGGAGTTTCAGGCATCATCTGAGCAACCAGTGGAAACCTTATGGGCTGCGGCGTGTTCTTAAAATCCGAATTTAAAAACACAGACCTACTTGCAAGTTTCGCGTTGTTGCTGGGCCGTAAGCCTCACACATCACCTCACCGCTGCTGTACCTCTCCATGGACTCAGAGAACTACCTCCAGGCTGGCATGGTGCTTTCTGGTAACACACAACGTTACAATCCCCACATACATGTTCTCACTACAGGGCTAGTTGACGGTGAAACCTAATTAAAAGAAGAGATTCTGCCTGGGAGCACTATACCCACCCACCCTGTTCTAAGCACATTGGCCAGTTAACATACATGTTAAATGAGCATTCTGCAGCATTTTAATCAGTTAACTTTAGACGGATTAATGAAACTGCCAATACTCGATGACCCTCTGCCCAAGGGTCTCTCCTTGACCAAACTTTGGTCAGACTGCTCTGAATCCTCTTCCTAAGTAGGCCTCCAATTTTGGGTGTCTGTTTATCTCTGCATTGTCCCACTTTAGCAAGAATCCTGCTGAATCAGTTCAGCCAGTGCCCCCCGTCCTCAAGATCTGACCACCCTCCCTATCTAGCGGGGTTCCTCATTCTCTAGTGTGCCCCAAGTGATCTCTGATCACCCCGGCCTGCCTTCAGCAAGCATGCCACTATGTCATTTTAGCTAGAATTCCCCCTCCCCTTATTCCTGAGGTTTCATCTCAGTAATCTTCTACTTGCTGACCCCCACCCTGCTCCTTTGTTACCCAGAGTTGAGGCAATCTCTCTCCCATTGCAAAACCCACTATAATAATTCCTATGCCTATCACAACAGTCCCCCTGAGTAACTTCTGATTTACCGTCCTCTAACAAGTGTCATTGAATAAGTTTTTTTCTTTCAACACCTTTCATCTTTGCGACCTAATGTACGTCAGGCCTTGCAATAGGCCCTGTGACCTCAGTGGTGGTTAGTCCCAAATTCTCAGGAGGCAACAGTCCACTTAACATACACTGTTTTCTCTCCTCTTCCTTCCTACCTCCTTTCTTCTCGCTTTCTTCCTCCCTCCTTTCATCCTATATTTTCTCTTTCTCTCCATTTTCATCCTACCATGTCCCATGAAGATGTGAGATGAAAACTATGTTCTCATTCCAGTAGCAAATTCAGAATTGAGTGCTATGGTGTGTGGTATGAGTTACCTAGATTTCTCTCTCGTTAGTTAGACAATCAATTTCTTAAGTTTGTCTTTCTTGGGAGAACATGTAATTCTGCATGATAATGAATTCTACGAAACTTGGACGATATCTTTTATACGTATAGTTTTGGATAATGGCTTCTATCACATTAAAGGATAGCTAACTTTGAATTTCAATGATCCCTTTGGCTTTCCAGTTAAGTGCTTTACTAGTTGAGATGTGATAAAATAAATTTCATTCCCGTGGTTTGACTGTAATTTTTTAAAAATAACATGTATAGATATTACCTAATATAGTATTGCTTTTTTATGTGTTTACTGCACAGAATCTAATTTCCAAGGGAGAAATTTGCTCTTGACCCCATGGACTACTGGGAATGAACTGATTTATAGAGTTTGCCAACTCAGGCAAAGAATTACTGCAATATATGCTCTTAAAGAGGAGACACATGTATAGCACACTGCATGCTTTTCAAAATAACACCAGGGGTCACTGTAGGCCAGAAACCTCAAACACGTTCGGACATGTTAATCACAGAATTTGCATCTGAATGCTTGCTTATTGATGAGATCCAAGTTAACCTCTGGTTTCATAACAGCCCAAATTACTTTTAATCAACTTTCAATTGTCCAGTTTTAATTCAACAGAAAAAAACCTCTTCCTTTGGAATTTTTAGATGTACAGATGTCAGTAATAACTAAGTTTTAAACTTCCAAGAAAGGTGGGAATCTCTTTAGTTCAGTAAACAAAGCCAGATTTAAAATCAAGAACGATGAATTTTATGTCTTTCATTTTCAAATCTTACATGTGCTACATAACCTTGTTGCTTAAATTTTGATTTGGTAGGAAGAGACGAAGAGCATTTCTAAAATCCTATCCAGCTGGTAGTTCTGTGATGACACAACTAAACTTGAAATATATTGCTTTCAGCATTATTTTTTTTTAACATTTATTTTTATTTTTGAGAGAGAGAGGGTGCGCAAGTGGGGAAGGGGCAGAGAGACCAAAGGAGGAGATAGTGGATCCAACGTAGGCTCTATTTGCACTGACAGAGAGCTCAGTATGGGGCTCGAACTCACAAACTGTGAGACGAGGTCGGATGCTTAACCGACTGAGCCACCCAGATGCCCCTGCTTTCTGTGTTCTAATACCACACAGAAGGTCGGAGAACTTTCTTCATGTTCACAGAGGGCCAGCCATTTTGCTTAGGGATGGGGTTGGGGAAAATTGAATTAAACCTAGGGCTATTTTAGAGATTTAAATCCAAAGAAAGAGATAGTTCTGGGATTCATGACCAAAGAGCAAGCCTAAAATCTTTCCCTGAAGGAGCTGAATTTCCACAACGCTTGGCTCTAACACCTTCCTTCAGATCACATGTTCACACACATATCCTCTCAATTCAATACAATACAGCCCCCTCTCCGTCCAGCACGGGGTTGCCCTCTGTCCCCCAACACCCCCTTGGACACACCCAAGCCAATGGATGAAATCAATGAAACGTTTCTCTATGTCAAGGTCTTGCTTGAACCACGAGCTTTAGAGGACTTCCTCAGGTTTTTTTCAGCCATGTCCTCAAGCTCACCCAACTGTCTTTGCTTAAGCCAGTCTTCTTCCAAAGGACCGTTGCCTTCCACAAACTGATAAATCACTTTTTATTTCCCTGAAACACACATTCCCTAAACGCTTTTTGCTCCTCCTGTATTACCTATTCCCAAAGCACAAAGTCATGTGCTTAGTGAACTTTCACAGAAATCAGTGTCCTTAAGCTATTGTCTGTGCCTCCCACCTTACCACTCTCACAGTCCTTGTTTTGCACATTAATCTTGTTCTTATACACAGAAAGTTATTATACACAGGAATACTTTGCATCTCCAGTAAAATATTAAACTTCCATGAAAAGCAGCCAAGTCACATACTATAGCACAGACCCTCAATTAATGGCCTAGCGTAGCACAACTTTCAATGGATAAGTAAATTCAGTGGACAGAATAATTGTTTATTTTGACCTCAAAGGATTTCTTTATAGCCTTGTGGATTATTTATTATGTTAATGGCAGAATTTCATACTTTGGGCCACATCTGATTTACCTCAGCTTTCCTTAAGTCTGGTTATATACTTCTTTGGGATTAGATTTCATAAAAACCCCAAACACTCCTCAATTTTTCAAATGCTAAAGGACCCTCTAAATGAATAAAAAGTCTATGCCTGGCAACATATTAGGCTCTATACATGTTTAACAATAAATGAAAAAGAATCACTATCACTCTTAACAATTATAATTCTTCTTCGTCTTATAGTTAAAAAATGGGGTGGGGGAAAACTAGCAAATTGAAAAACTAGCAAATATTCCTTAAGAGTGTCTAGATTCAATTAGGGGGCATCCACAAACCAGAGAAACACCGGAAGCTAGTTTCATTCCTGCTAGAGAAACAATTGCATTTCTTCTTTCTCCTTTCAATAAGTGAGTATTTACTGAGTGTCTTGGTGATTTTATGGTGCTTAGCCTTGAGCATTTTACAAAATCTCACCACTATCTTTCTAGAAACAAAGCTACAACTTATTTGAATGCTAGTTTAACCACCGCGTTCCAGTTTGGAATTCCCCCCTTGCAATGCCTCCATTCCTGACGTGACAATGTTGTAAACCCTAGTGGCAATTCCAGAGACAAATTCGTATAGTTGGAAATGTCATATAGGACAGGTGTGGCGAAACTCTTTTGTATCTGGTGTTGAAACCTGAGGGCATTCACAACGATGCTCATCTCCTGCTCTCCTCAGTTTATTCTGGATTAAAGGTTCAAGGGCAGCACCAAAATCATAGCAGTTGTGGAAGATAAGTGTCTCCTCTTCTTGGACTCCTGGGTCTCATCTAGTTGACACTCTACCGCCACACTGCTTCACTCACACACCAGGTGTGATGGTCACCTGCACATCAAGAAACTGTGGTAGCAGCTAGGGGTCTTCCAGTGAAACAGTTCTACACTCTCTGCCTCGAGGTGGCGTTAGATCCCATAGGTTACCGGCTCCCTCCGGCAGCTTTGCTCTTCCCCCAGTTCCTTCTCATGCAACACACATGTACAAATGAGGCTTCCCGAAGGTGAGGAGACGCAGGCTCTCTTGAGATCCTATCTACTTTGGTAATTCCATAATCAAGAAAAGCTGGGCAACCCCATGTTCAAAGCAGCATTATTTGCAATTGCCAAGACAAAGAAACCACCTAAGCGTTCATAGACAGATGAGCGGATAAAGAAAATGTCATACATATATAATGGAATATTATTCAGCCATAAAAAGAAGAAAATCCTGTCATTTGTGACAACATAGATGGATCTTGAGGGCATTAAATATTAGGCCAACTGAGATAAAACAGAGAGAGAGAAAACAAATGCTGCATGGTATGACTTTATTTGTGGAATCTAAAATAAAATAAAATACGCATAGAAAGAGTAGAAAAGGGGTTGCCAATGGCTGGGGGGTTGAAGGGGATAAGGAGACGTTGGTAAAAGGGTACAATGAGGTTATGGAAAAATTATTAATTTTTAAAGTGTATTTATTTTTAGAGAGAGAGAGAAAGGGAGAGGTATAGGACTCAAACTGACAAACCATGAGATCATGACCTCAACCAAAATCAATTGAATGCTTAAACAACTGAGCTACCCCAGGCACTTCTACATTTGTTTATAACAGCTTAGATATATAATTTTGCTATTTCAATTGTAAATTTTTGAAATCTAGATACAGATAGAATATTTCAATAAAATCTAGGGTCTGAATTGAGATGGACTTTAAATGTAAAACAGAGTTCATTTTGAAAATTTGGCATGAAAGATATAAAATATCTGAATAAACTATTTTATATTAATTACACATTGGAATAATATTTTGAATATATTGTGTTAAAATATATTAAAATCAACTTTAGCTTTTTTTTTTTAACATTTATCACAGAGTGTGAGTGGGGGAGGGTCAGAGAGAGAGGGAGACACGATCCAGGCACAGAGCCTGATGTGGGGCTTGAACCCACGGACTGTTTGTGAGATCATGACCTGAGCTGAAGTCAGCTGCTTAACCGATGAAGCCACCCAAACACCCCAACTTTAGCTTTTTAATGTGGCTACTGGACGGCTTATCATTATGAATGTGCTTAGCATTACTTTCCTACTGAAGGTGTTGACCTAAAGCCATTTTTAGAGGAGCCCATATATGGCACCTATTTTTCCTATAGTTTTGGGCATTCTTGAACTGAATTTTAGCTACATGTATGAGGGTGCAGAGCTTCAAGTTTTGGGGTTTCTCTTAGAATATAGAGCATATGTCTTATAATTTGATTTTCATGATTTTGACTAGAACACCAAAAGGGGCTGAGTTCAAACAACTCCTTGTTTTGGTTAGACACTATTGAGGTTTCCCACTTATAGCTCATTGAGTTGATTGTCTATAGATGTATGCAGAGTACATTGGAGTTTCCTCCAGAAGGGTCAGGAGGAAGACCATATGACCACGAGAAAGTAAAATATCCATAAAATGCACGTTACATGATGATACGACTTCATGTATGTATGTGCTCTCCAGTCATAAATATACACATTTTAGTGATAAATATTACATTGCTGGGAGCACCTGGGTGGCTCTGTCGGTTAAGCATCAGACTCTGGACTGCAATCCAGGTCATTATCTCACGCTTTGTGGGATAGAGCCCCATGTTGGGCTCTGCTCTGCCAGGGCAAACCTGCTTGGGATTCTCTCTTTCCCTCTCTCTTTCTGCCCCTCCCTAACTCATGTGCATGCTCTCTCTCTCTCTCAAAATAAATAAACTTAAAAAAAAGTACATGGTTTTTACAAAAAAAATCGCATTGCTGAAAAGGTGTTAAATAATACCCATAGGCCAGATGTGATCACGGACGTTTTCTGCATGGCTCTATTTTTTAAAAAGATTACTCTATTTTTAAAAAGCATTTCTAAATGATCTTTGTGCCAGACATGGTAACAGAATTATATTGAGTATTTAATATGTAAAGTCTATTCATATCAGCAATTTAATACATCCATCAAAATTCTGTAATGATTACCTTTGTCTCAATCTACCAAGTTTTAAAGTTGATATATTAATCTTGATTTCATTTCTGAATAGGTAATATGCACATTTGGAAAAATGAAGAGATACCAAGTATTCAGTGAAAGTATCTTTCCCAGGCCTGTTCCCTATCCATCTGGTACCCAACAACCTCACAAAACACACACGTAGGTGACCACATACCCCGTGTTACTATGTTGGGTGCAGGTGTGCAGACTTTAAGTCCTGATAGTCTTAAATTCCCCTTTGTATACAGAAGGTAGAATATTGAAAACATTTTTAAGCCCATTGCTTTTTTTTTTAAATTTAGCTTTATGTTTTGGAGATCTTTTTTTGCCACTAAATGGAGCCCTTCTATTTCTCTGCTTCACAGCTCTATGGTATTTCCTGGGAAGATGTCCTATCATTTATCTGACCAGGTTCCCACTGACAAACATTTGGATTGTTTACAGTAACCTTTTCACTGTGAACAGTCTTGGGCAGTCATTTCACATGTATATCCACGGAGCTGGAATTATTGTGCAAAAAGTATAATCATTATTTTTAGAAGATATTACCAAAATGCCCTGCAAAATGGAATTTGGACTTTTACCACAAGTATGTGTGTTTATTTCCCCATTGGTGTTTTCTAACTTTTACTTTTTTGGTTTTTCTTACAATATCACAACCAGAATACTAATGTTCATTTGGTCAAGTTATGAGACTTTTCTGTCACCACGAAGATCCTTTTTTTGGCCGTTTTTATAGACATGCCACTTACCTCTCACACAAACCCTTTCCTTAACTCCTGACAACCATAAATTTGTTCTTTATTTCTATAACTGTCGTTTGAAGATTGTTACATAAATGGAATCATGCAATATAAAATGTATTGGGCAGGTTTCTTTCACCAGCATAGTTTTCTGGCAATTCATCTATGTTGGTGCATAAATCAATAGCATCATTTCATTGTATGCATGTAACATGCGTACATTTAGTTAGCCATTCGCCCATTGAAGGGTATCTGGGTTGATCCTAATTTTTGGCTATTACCAGTAATATTGCTGTAAAAACTCAAGAACAAGTTTTTGCATAAACATACATTTTTATATCTCTGGGATAAATGCCCAGGATTGCAATTGCTGGTCACATGGTAGTCACATGTTCAGGTCTTTAAAAACTGCCCAAATGTCTTTCAGAGCGACACTGCCATTTTCATATTCCCATCAGCAGATTTACTAGTGATCCAGCTTCTCCAAATCTTCACCATATCTGGTATTATCAATATGCAAAAACATTTTTTTTACCTGACAGATGTGAAATAACATCTTGTTTTAGTTTTAACTTGCCTTTCTCTAGTGGCTAGTGGAGCTGAACGTCTTTTCACGTGTTTATCTGCTTACTTGTACATCCTCTCTGGGGAAATGTCTCTTTTTGTCTTTTGCCATTTTCAAATGGGATTTTCTGTTTACTCTAGGGTTTTGAAAGTTCTTTATGTATTCTAGACAGTAGTCCTTTGTTGAATATGTAGTTTATAAATATTTTCTGAGATCCTTTCTTGTTACAGCATGTTTTGAATTATATTTCTAACCCACTAAGGTAGAGATAAATTAGCAGACTAAAGCCCAGATGACATATCATCATTAGTAGATTCTCAGTGCCAAGTCCATTTCCCACTCACTGGTTCACCATCTAAACTGTGAAATTGGGTGTTATGACAAAGCACTTTATTCTTTGGTGGAATAATGTAATTTTGATGTAAATAACAAGTACTCATGATTTACTTAGCACACTTAGCAACAGTTACATGTTCGCCTTCAAGTTTCTCTGAAATAGAGCCTGATACCTGAGCTCTTTAAGGAATCTGGTGCTTTAAATTATGATAACGACCCCAAATATGCTGCATTTGTTATTTTACTTAATCTACCCGACCTCTGAAAGATACTATGGTTGACCCTTCAACAACACAGGGTGCCCTGTGCAGTTGAAAATCCATATATAACTTTTGACTTCCCCCAAACTTAACTACTAACAGCCTCCTGTTGACTGCAAGCCTTACTATCATTACATGCCTTCACCCAGGGAAGGTCTGAGGGAAGTACCATCAAAAAAGAGACTCTGATTGGATTTCCACTCTTGGCCATGATGGAATTGGAGGGACTGGATTTGCCCTCAGGCCCACCCTAATAGAGCTTAAAAGTAAGCCTCAAAACAACCAAGGGGATTTCAACTTGCATCTTAGAACTGAAACCTGAAAGTATTTAAAGGAACTCCCAAAACCAACATCCAATAACACACACTGGTATCCAGACACTGATCATGTCTCAACACCAAGGGAAAAAAGACACAGATGCAGAAATGACACAGCTAATACAATCAGGAGACATGACACTGAAACATTACCAAAAATGTATTTCGTATCTCAAGAAGGTTAGATAAATGCATGTACGTGATTAAGAACAATGAAAATTGTAAAAAAACAAAACAAGACAAAACAAGAAAAACAGATTACACTAGCAGATGTGAGAAATGCAGCATCTGAGATGAAAAAATCATGGATGGGATCAATAGTAGATGAGGCATCACCATACACCGCAGAAAAAGGACTTGAGAAATTGAAGACAGAGCAATTGACAATATCCAAAATGAAAGTCAAAACTCAGGGGAAATTTTTTAAAAAATGAATAGAGCAACATAATGTGGCCTAAAATACATCACACGTAATTAGAATCTCACAAAGGAGTAGATAAGGGTCAGACAAGATGCTAGAATAATGGCTGAATATTTGAAGTTCAACGACCCCCACATAAAAAAAGAAATGGAAGAGAAACCCAACCAGACGCACCACACTAAAAAGTAGTTAGCAAATCAGCACGTGAAAAAATGCTTATAATTACTAATCATTAGGGTCTTATAAAAACAAATAACAGGTCCAAAATAGAATCACTCTGCTGAGCCCCATGTCAGCAAACCAAGATTTGATACCTAACCTAACTGCAGTTTCAGTTTCTTCAAGGAAAGTAACATTTGGGGGCACCTGGGTGACTCAGTCAGTTAAGCGGCCAAGGTTGGCTCAGATCATGACCTCATGGTTCACGAGTTCGAGCCCCATGTCCGGCTCTGTGCTGGTAGCTCAGAGCCTGGAGTCTGCTTCAGATTCTGTGTTTCCATCTCTCTCTGCCCCTCCCCTGCTTATGCTCTCTCTCTGTCAAAAAGAAATTTTAAAAAACACTAAAAAATGTTTTTAAAGAAAGTAACCTTTAACCAGTCAGTCTGGAATTGCAAGGTCAGCACTAGTTAGATATTCTGCCTAATAAAACCCTGACTTCCCTTTCTTTGTCTTGTCCCCTTTCTGCCTATAGAAGCCTTCCATTCTGTACATGTCTTTGGAGAGCCTTTCTCTTTGCTAGATAGCGTACTGTCCAATTTATGAATTGTTAAAGCCAATTTGATCTTCAAATTTATTCAGTTGATTTTTGTTTTTTAACAAGGGAAATGAACACTAAAATCATAATGAGAAACCACTCCAAACCAACTAAATGCTAAAATTAAAAAGACTCCCAATATAAAAAGTTGGCAAAGATGCAAAGCAACTGTGACTCGCACACATTTCTGGTGGGAATATAAAATGGCACCACCACTTTGGAAGAAGTTCAAGAGTATTTTATGAAATTAAATGTTTCCCATATGACTGGGTAGCCCCATTCTTGTCTTTAGCCATGAAGAATAAGTTCTTAGGCTCACATAACAGCATATAGCAGATCCTTAAAACAGCTTTACTCACAACAGTCAAAAACCTAGAAACAGCCCTCATCTCCTTCAACAGGTGAGTGGGCAAGTAAATTACAGGATGGCCATTCAATAGATGTGTTAATATCAAAGGACCAAACTACAGATTCATGAAACAATGGAGAAGAGTCTCCAAAGCATTATATTAAATGAAAGAAGTCAAACACAAAAATGTTCTCCTTACCCTACTCCTGGTCCTTCGCACACGATTAGATAGTGTAGGGTTCCACTTACATCAAATTCTAGAAATGCATAAACTATAGTGACGGAAAGCAGATCAGTAGCTTCCAGACATGGAAGTAGGAGACTGACATCAGAGTGACCCAGTGGAACTTTCTGGTGCGAAGGAAATATTTTGTATCACAATCTGGGTGGTAACTACACAACTGAATACACTTGTCAGCATCAAATTATATACTGAAGATCGGTGTGTCTTATTTTTTGTAAATCATAGCTGATCAAAGTGAGAGTGAGAGGATATTCTAGAAGCTATGATCAGAGCTGTAAACTGGGGAAAATAGGCCAAAGTGGGAGCCTGGAATCTTCGATAAGCTCTGCTGGCTCTGAAGCCCTAGTGAGATATTCAGGCTGAGGCGGTGACAACACCTGGTCTGTCTGACAGGTTGGAGCTGAGTTTGGTAACATTGGTCTAACCCGGGCAGAAGAGGGGAGTAAACGTGGTCAGCGAGGCTTGGGGCAGAGACAGAAATGGGAAACCAGTCCCACGAGCTGTAAAGAGAACTGCAAATAGATCATGACGATTAAGTACATTTTCAGAAAGGAGCAGATGCAAACACAAAGAGTGGAAATGCTGGAACAGAAGAGCAATAGATACTTGCGCCGCTTGCCCACGAGTCACATTCCCATCAAAGGGACTTCTCTGAGTGTCCACAGTCATCTGATCTAATACATTAGTGTAAGAGTTACTTTAGGAAGGCGACCAAGCGGCCATTTTATTGCGGGTCAGAGAATAGTTCCAGGCACCGCCAGGGACCACCGCCCCCCACTCTCCGATCTGGACTGTCTCACCATGGAATTCCAGCATCCCCCACCGAAGTAAACAGCCAATCCTATCCTGCCACAGTCCAAAGATGCCCCTACTTGGCTATCTGCCCACCTGAGGTCAAACCCGGAACTCTCGCACCCATAAAACACCTCGCTCTCCCGTACCAGGCGCGACTTCCCTGACTCCCCACTTTGGAATCATGGAACCTCACCAGGGAATTGCAGACTCCAACAGAAGCTCTCTTGGATCTGTAACTTGGTCTCTCTCTTTCCTCTCGCCTCTGCCTTCATCTATTAAATCTTACAATTTGTATTAAACTTCAAAAATAACAGTATTGAAGATAAGTACACTGCCCTTCTTAATGCATGCAAGTGAACCAATGACTTAATGATTAATTTAGTATACCGTCCCTTAAATAAAACCAAAAAGGACTCTTTTGGGGAACCATTAGTAAGCTAAGAATAATTCTGAGTAACTGCTTTTGACACATTTGATTGACAATAGCTTATTATTCTAGAATAATCCTTCTCCATAGAACTCTCCTAAGTGTTGATCTTTGAAGTTTCTAGATCAAACATTCCTGTTTAGGTTTATGTCTGTACAGGCAGCTGTATTGAAAAGACTAAGAAATCCCATAGCCCAAGATAGCCAAAGCAACTGGATGAAATTTCAAATCTTTGTGAAGTGTGCATTCCAATCATGGGAAATGTATTTCAATTATGAAAATTTGCACAATTTCTCCAATGCTTTAGCCCATTTCCATTAAAAGCTGTTCTTAAGGAAGAAAAATTGAACTTTGCTTTACTTCAAGTTCATTCAAAGACCATACAGAAGTTAATTTTATTTTGAAAACATTTTTGGTTTAAATAAGCTTTGATGGAAAGCTCAGCTTTCACATTCAAAAAATAGTTTTGTTCGAAAATTATCTAATTCATGGTAAATAGAATAAACTGCAACAAAAATGTTTTTAATAACTGTATTATACATTTTTTTGAAAATTATTTGATTTCATGGCAAACTAAAGGTTCAAGAAACCAAACTCTCCCCTCCCCTCTACCTTTCCTTGGCTGGCAAGAAATAAATTCAGTACTTTTTGTTTAGAATTTTAAATACAAAGCAATTGGAAAAAATATCTCAGTAACATTTGAAATGTCCAAGTTCACTCACCTTTTCCCGGTAGATGTAAAGAAGCAGAAGGAAGCAACGCTATAGAAGGGTTAGTGCTAATTAATCATCTTCACGTTCTCTTTGGGGTATTTAACCATATGCCCCACCTCTTGCCTTTTAATTTAAATGTAAAAGACAAAAGAGCTTGCTGGTCTTCGGGTAGGAGTTATTAATGCCCCTGAGGAGATAGGATATAGATTTACCTACAGGTGCCGCCTGACCTTGTGAAATTTTGTGACACTAGAAATGTCAAAACAAAATCCAATTAGACCAGGTCGTGTCCTCGGATAATTTAGTCTTCCAAGAAGGAAGGATAAGTGAACCATCAGGGCACGATGACAGCTCAGCAGGGCATGTGCTACAGTGTGCCGACACACTGGGTAGCCCTGTGCTGAGTAGGAGGGATGCTAACTTTGGGGTAAAACAAGGGGGAGAGAAGGGGTTTGGAAAGGCACTCTTTGGGAATACTCTACCAAATTGAGAGAGAAAGCTGGGAAATCTGGCCTAGAGGGAAGGAAGGGCCTCTCCAATCTTCCCAGGCTAACGGCCAGTATTTACAAAACCCCCAGGCTAGAAAGGGGAAAAGGATAAGCTGTCGTTGGAGCTGAGAGTTTTGATATTAGAGGATGTAATATATAAGGGAGGCGGGAGAAGATGTAAATTGAGTCAAGATTGTAAAGTTAACTTATGACAACTGAAAGCACTGAATTTGATAAAGGAGCTGTTTAAGATCTTTTGACTGGTTGATGACATAATGAGATTGGAACTATAGGGAGGTCACGCCCCCACCCTACCTCCGACCAGCTTGGAGTCGAAGGGTGCCGGAACACTGAATATTTACAATGTGCAAGAATTCCAAGGTGAGACCATGGGTACATATGGCTAATAGAGAACATAAGGGCCGTTGGATGGTTCATCCCCAGAATGTCAAAGAGGAATGTTCACTTTACAATAAAGCCACTCAGAATGATGACAGGATTTAGGAAGGAAAAACTGTGAGTCAAAGTTTAAAATTAATAACAATGACAATAGCTAATAAGTACTGAACCATCAATATGTGCCTGCCACAATCCTAAGAATTTTATATAGATTGTATTATCTAATCCCCAAACACATCATGGATGGTGAGAAGTATTCAGGAGATCTAAACTTGGCAGTAATAACTGGACATATGGGAGGGCTAGAAATTTAAGAGTGTTTCTTGAACATGGAAGTAGCTAATAATCTGGAAGCAGTTTATGGGAGTGACATCACTGATACAAAATGATGAGAGGGCCATGGGGGAGGTAGTGTCCTCAGAAGAGAGGCAAAGGTGGAGAACGGATTCTATGTTTGTTTTTTTTTTTTCAAATTTTAATTTAAATTCTAGTTAAGTAAGGGGCACTTGGATGGCTCAGTCAGTTGAATGTCTGACTTCGACTCAGGTCATGGTCTTACGGTTCATGAGTTCGAGCCCCACGTCGGGCTCTGTGCTGTCAGCTCAGAGCCTGGAGGCTGCTTCAGATTCTGTGTCTCCCTCTCTCTCTCTCTGACCCTCCGCTGCTCACGTTCTGACTCACCCTCTCAAAAATAAACAAACATTAAGAAAAATAGATACATTCTAGATAGTTAAAGTATAGTGTAATATTTGGGTTCAGGAGTAGAATTTTATGATTCATCACTTACATGTAACCACCAGTGTTCAACACAAGTGCCTTCTTTAACTCATCACCCATTCAACCCATCCCCTCACCCACCACTCCTCCATCAACCCTCCATTCGTTCTCTGAGGTTAAAGTCCCCCACCTTCCCTATGTTTATCTGTTTTGTTAGAAGGGACTTAGAAAACCCAGTTGTGGACTAAGCTGGTTTATCATAATGTAAAATTGCCACTCCAACACAGAGTGGAAAATCTTGCAAAGGTGAGAAACAGGAGACATTCCAATTTGGGAAAGGGAAGCACAGAGTTACAAGGAGTTGGTCTGATGATCTGTAGTGTTAAATAACAAAAATTCATCTGGGTGTATTTTAAAGAAATTGGCATTGACTGATGTGTAAATTGGGCAGCATCCTATCTAACAAGTAGAAGGGAGCTTTTAAGGGTTATTGAATGGGAAGGTTTTAAAGGCAGGACAAGAAAGTCACAAACAGAAAAAAAGAATTATTTCAGATGAGATAACCTTTCTTCGGGGGAACAATAGGACTTATTAGGTGGATTACCTCATCTTCCTTTGGGGGATGGAGAGGACCCATGTGCCCAGGTTGGCACCTTGTTCTTGGTGCCAACCAGAAAATTCTGGACTGACCTCTCAAGACTACATTTCTGGGAGAGGTTGAAACTGCAATAAGGTAAGGTATTATGCCCTGATTTGGTAACTCGGCCAAGCATAAGTGACTCCATTTTGGACTCGTGGTTTTCTTTTTAACAGCAGACAAACACAGAGGACCCGAAGATACCTAACACCCAGCAGGCCTGTCCAGTATTGGGCAAAACTGAATTATTCCATATCCAGACAATCCTTGTATGTTTAATAGCCAATTCATAAAATTCACAAATGTTCTACTGTAGTTTTTTGCTGTTGTGTTTTGTTGTTGTTGTTATTATTGCTGCCCAATTCATGTTTCTATCAGTAAACACTGACTTAAGATCATTACTTGGATAATTCCATATTTAGAGTAGTCACTTGATGAATATATATGGTGTTATACTTAATATCCTTTTACTTTGTTAATTCCTTGATTGATTTGTATTGATATACTTGATTTTATTTTTTTTGTGTGTTTTTTAAAATTTATTTATTTTTGAGGGACAGAGAGAGACAGCATGAGCAGGGGAGGGTCAGAGAGAGAGATACAGAATCTGAAGCAGGCTCCAGGCTCTGAGCTAGCTGCCACACAGAGCCTGATGTGGGGCTCGAACCCACAAATCATGGGATCATGACCTGAGCTGAAGCCGGACGCTTAACCGACTGAGCCACCCAGGCACCCCTTGATATACTTGATTTTAATGCTTCTGTGCTCATGATCTTTTCTCCTTCTCTGTCTCCATCTCCTTCTCATTCTTCTCCTCCTTCTTCTTCTTCTGTTTATCTATATAAGTAATCTCTACATCTAATGTTGGGCTTGAACTCACAATCCCAAGAGCAAGAGTTGTACACTCTTCTGATTGAGCCAGCCAGGCACCTCTGTAGTCTTTCCTTTTCACTCAAAGAACCCCCTTTAACATTGCTTTAAGGCTGGTTTAGTGATGATAAATTCTTTTAACTTTTTTCTGGGGCAACTCTATCTCTCTTTCTACTCTAAATGATAATCGTGCTGGATACAATATTCTTGGTTGTAGTTTTTTTCCTTTCAGCTTTTGGAATATGTTCTGCCACTCCTTTACGAACTGCAAAGTTTGCTGAAAAATCAGCTGATAATCTTATGGGGTTTCCCTTGTATCTAACTATTTTGTTTTCTCTTGCTGCTTTTAAAATTCTCTATCACTACTTTTCACCACTTTAATTATTATGTGTCTTGGTGTGGACCCCCTTGGATTGATTTTTTGGGGGACCCTTTGTCCTGTGGATCTGGATTTCTGTTTCCTCCCCCAGGTTAGGGAAGTTTTCAGCTATTATTTCTTCAAATAAATTTTCTGTCCCCTTTCTTCTTTTGAGATTCCTAGAAAGCGAATGCTATGCTAGATTGTGTCGCTGAGTTTCCTTAAGCTATTCTCACTTTTTATAATTCTTTTTTCTTTTTCCTGTTCAATTTGATGGATTTCCATAACTCTGCCTTCCAGCCCATTGATCCATTCTTCTGCCTCCTCTAGTCTACTATTTAGAGTAGTACTACTCTACCACTACCCTCTAGTGTATTTTTCATTTCAGTTATTGAGTTCATCCTCTCTGATTTTTATTTCTATAATTTTTATGTTAAAAATTTTTTTAATGTTTATTTATTTTTGAGAGAGAAAGAGAGAGTGTGAGCAGGGGAGGGTCAGAGAGAGAGGAAGACACAGACTCCAAAGCAGGCTCCAGGCTCTGAGCTGTCAGCACAGAGCCCAACACAGGGCTTGAACTCACAAACTGTGAGATCATGACCTGAGTTGAAGTCAGCTGCTTAACCGACTGAGCCACCCAGGCCCTCCTTTTCTTATGTTTTCTAGCTCGCTGATGTATGCCCCTCTTTTCTCAGGTCCAATGAATATCTTTATGACCATTACTTCAAACTCCCTATCTGGAAAAGTGCTTTTCTCCATTTTGTGTAGCTCTCTTGCTGTGATTTTGTCCTGTTCCTTCATTTGGGACATATTTGTCTTTCTCTTCACTTTGTCTAACTCTCTGTTTATATGTGTTAGGAAACTCAGCTAAGTCTCCTGCTCTTGGAAGGAGCACTTTATGAAGAAGGAGTCGTGTGCAGCTCTGTAGTGCAATGACCCTCGTTCACAGGAACCTGGCGCTTCAGGGCTGCCACTCGTGTGTCTTGCGGGCACCTTATTGTTGTGGTTGAACCACGTTTGCCTTCAGTCCAGTTACCTGCAATTGCTCTTTTGGTGTGAGCATTAGTTTCCTGTGTTGTTAATGGGTCAGTCTGGGGCCACCTTGGACTGAGTTGGGTTAGACCAGGTATTGGACAGAGCTCCTGTTGCATCAAACTTCAGAGCCCTTTCCCTGTGTTGTCCCCTGAGAAGCCTTCATTGGTGAGCAGGGCCTGTAGTCAGACCAGATGTCTGCCCCCAGCTCACTGTGGGGGCTGCAGTTGATCTAGTGTGTGTGATTATCTTCCTGTCTCTCCAGGGCAAGAGTTGCTTGGAAGTGGTACTGTCTATTGGGGCTGCTTGCACAATGCCATGCTTGTGGCACCACTTTGGATGGAGGATTCCTGTCAAGGATGGGTTGGAGGAGGTGGCCTTCAGCACAATGTTGGGGGACAGATATGTGGATGTCAGGAAGGTGTGCATGGGTCTGCTATGGGAGGGGACCTGGAACCAGTTTGGAGAACGGCCGAAGGCGGGTCCTCCTGCACTTGTTCTGAGGTTAGTAAAAAAAATCTCCTTCCCATATACTCCAGGTATTTTCCAAACTGCTGCTTCTACGAGGCATCTCAGTTATGTCGTTTGTTGTGCTGTCTCTCTAATGGCAGGAACTCAGTTTCCTATCGTTCTCGGGCTCTCCCAGAGCAGAGCTGCTGATTTTAAAGTTCCAGGTGTTAAGTCCCATGATTTTCAAAGCTGGATGTGATGGGGATTTGTCTTCCCAGTGCAGGTCCCTCATGCCTGGGGTGCCTGTTGTGGGGTCGGCACCCCCTCTTCCTTCTCCAAGCTTCTGGTGTCCCTCCCTCCTGTGGTCAGTGTTGCAGGTCAGTTTGGTTCCTACTGCATCCCCCGCTCCTTACCCTTTTCAGTGTGGCCCCTTCTCTATGATTAGCTGTGGAGAGTCTGTTGTGTGAGAGTCTCTCGCTACTTTCTGGGCTAACACTGATGTGGCTGTCGTCTAAGTCTCCATGAAACAAGGTGAGCCTGGCATCCTCCTATTCGATCACCTTCCTGGAAATTGTCATTTTTTCTTTTTTGAAAACTAATTTACTTCAATTTTTTCCTGATATTTAGG
Source organism: Mungos mungo (assembly GCA_004023785.1). Lineage (NCBI taxonomy): Eukaryota > Metazoa > Chordata > Mammalia > Carnivora > Herpestidae > Mungos > Mungos mungo. The sequence continues at coordinate 57,720 of PISW01005637.1, forward strand.
AAGGCTTGTATTTTAATCCTGATAGTTATCTTTTGACTAATAACTTTTATACTTTATCCTCTGTCTCTTTTTTCTTTTTACTATTTAATTTGACGAATTGAAGTAATATGCTTTGACTTCCACCTATTTCCCAGACAATGTTTAAAAACATTCTTCTCTCTAGTTGGTCCGAGGGTTGTGGGTTATTGTTAAGCTGATAAAACATTCCTCTCTCTTTCTTGTGTATCTATTTTTTAGCTTTATTTCAGCTTTGTTAGAGCATTTAACATTTACACACTTCTTGTTTCCTTACCACCCCTTTGTTATGTTGGACCCTACTTCCCAATGCGAGTCACAGAGAATGAAATCCAGGAATACATCTGGAGTTGGTTATTAGATGTTTATTTTAGTTTGGCCAAACGGCCCCTCCCGAGTAGGTGTAATTCCTCCAAAGAGCGCCCTTCCAAGCAGAAGCTCAGGGTTTATATAAGCCAAAGTAACCAATCACCATCTGACAGCATTTGGTGGTAGCTAATTATAATGTAAGACACCACTGGGCAGTGACTAGGTGACTTTCACCTGTTGACTTTGCCTTTTCCAGGTGGGATTGTTTCAAAAGAATCTCGAGTTACATTCCTAGGATTACCAGAATGGAAGTGGGCAAGTGAAAACAATGGTTGGTAATTTAGGATCTAACAGTTAACTCTTAAATCCACTTTCGCTAATGCTCCCAATTATTTTGGGTAGAAGAAACTTGATATTGTATGCATATCTCAGGAAGGGCTCATGTGTACAATAGTCCCTGAATTCTTACATGTTGAGCACTGGTTTTCTATTGCCTTGATAGTTGATGGAGAGCTTGGTTTGATGTATGATCCCTGGTTCATACTTTCTATTTTTTAGTGGGTTTTTTTTTTTTTTTTTTTTTTTTTTTTTTTTTTTTTTTTTTTTTTTTTTTTTTTTGTGCACCGTTCCTGGAAGTGCTGCAATACCAGGTCGATGCGTGGAGTGGACGGAGCAAGCTCCTATTCCATCTCCTAATTCCAAAAATCCATTTAATATATTGTCCTTGGATAGAGGACGTATCAGATATTAAACTGATAAGAACAGATACTACACTTGATCTTAGCCAAAAGGCCGAGAAGCAATGGTTTTTTTTAGTTTCGTTGAAAATACTATTGTGCCATTGCTATGTTTGTTGCTGTCTAGAAGACTGTTGCCAACCCAACTTATTTTCTTCTTGTCTTGTGGATTGAAACAGTGAACTCTTCTTTATTTCAAAAGTCTTGTAGTTCTATTATGAAATGTCTCAGAGTTGATTGACACATTTTCCCCCAGGCCTTTTAGGAAGTAGATTTAAGTTTTCTTTATTGTCAGGGAGTTTTCTTTAATTATTTTTTTATAATATTAGTTTCATCTCAGTTTTCCTTTTTCTTTTTTTTTTTTGAGAACTCAAATTAGGTAAATATTGAATCTTCTTTGCCTGTTTTCTACATGTACATCTTTCTGATGGTTTTCACCTTTTTCTTTTGATATCTGATTTCATGGTGTTCTGTCATATAGGTAGTGCTCATTTAATTATGTTTAATTTTTGTTAAAATGTTGTATTTTATTTTTCATTTGCTTTGAAGGTTTTTTTTTTTTTAATGTGGAAAGTGCTTTCTTCCTCTGAAAAGATTTGATTCCAATTTTCTGTTTCCTTCTTTTAAATTTTTTGTGTGAATGATAACTTTCTACTCTTTGTGTTGGATTTTCTTGAATCAGCATCAGCAGGTAATTTTACAAAGTACAGATAGACAGTTTAGGGAGTTTATTGTTGTTTTTTGTTTTTAATTTCAAGAGTGCAATCTTTTGTCACAACCTTAAGATAAACTTAATATCACTCCTAATTTGTCTTCATTTGATTCTTTGGCTACCTTGTTTCAGCAAAACTTTTCATATGCCTTTTTCATTTTCCCTTAAACACCAAGCCTCCAAAGGACACCTCATTTCAAGGGGCATCATCTAACCCCAAATGGTGCATTCTCCAAATTGCCACCCTTGAACCCATGTATTTTACAAGTTCTTTCCATTCTGTGCTCTGGTAAATAATCCTGTGATGCAATGATCAAAACTGTCCTCAGATTAGTCTTATATACACTCACGCTGGGACATTTTCAGGACACAACCTTTGTTCTATCATCACTAGGACCTCTCTTGTCTTCTGAGGATCCTTTCCTGACTGCTCTGGTGTGCAGCGGTGTGTCTGTTTTCATCAATATGAAACTTATAATTTTCCCTGTCTCTTGGGTAAGCTGTTAACTGGGTTTGGACAGTTTTATTTGTTCTCTTTGTTCTTTAGGGGAGGATGGTGAATGAATTTAAATTTAGATGGCAATCATCTCTTCTGTGATGGCCAAATTATATTTCTTTTTAAAGAATAAATAGACCTTAAGCTTTATTCCTACTTGAAATGTGGATTGATGCTGTTGTACCATCACCTCATTTGATAGCTAAGAAAGCAGAATCGCAGGGAGGTAGGTTAATGGGCCCAAAGCAGCAGAGCTGCTGGGGACTGGGCTGAACAAAATACCCTCTCTTTGAAAACCAGTAGAGCTTAGTCTAGTTTATTGGTTCTTGAACTTTTTACGTTTCAGGAGGCTTTGCTCTCCTGAAAATGATTGAGTACCCCCAAAGAGTCTCTGTTGATACAAGTTTTATGTATCAATAATTACCATATTAGGTACTAAAATGTTTTAATTTAGAAATTTTAATGTACAAATTCCTTAAAAAAGAAAAGTGAGCCCATTTCATGTTAACAGAAGTCACATTTTTAAATGAAAGATAACAACTTCTGAGGCAAATAAACAAAACATCTAGCGAGAAGAGTTGTAGTCTCTTTTTGGCAAGTCTTGGTAATGACTTCCATAATCAATCAGTGGCAATGTCATTTTTGCTGAAGTATATGAGGAATATCACTTCCACACAAACATGTAGTTAGAAAAGGGAAGAGTATTTTATTTGCCTTTGCAGACGCTTGTGGATGTTCTTCCTCCAAACTTAATAAGTGGTAGTTTCTTCAGGGTTGGTTGCAATGAAGAATACATTTTTTTCCAATACATTTTTGTACATTGTTGTTATAAAACCCAGTGGTCTAGACTGAATGGATCTTTCACCTACACCCAGTTTTGTTGCATTGCACATCAGTCATCGGAAAAACATCAATTTATTGGATTATGTGGAACTTCTAAGTGTTGACATTTCATCACAAAATATTTTTAAAATAATGCTTTAAAACATGGTCACCATGCTTGAGGGTTAATCCCAACAAGCTTACAATTGGCTGAGATGGTACTGACCTCTAGTCAAAGCCTGACATACAGTGAGTAAATGATTCACGGTATTTTTGCAACCATGGGTCTGAGGTGAGTTTTGAGATCATTCATATCAGATTGTCGGCATTGTATACTGGTAATTGTGAGATTGATGGTTTGTACTTGATTTCAGTGGGAATCTCAGGGTTGGGGAGAGATCTGACATTGGGGCTGTACATGGAGCAATCATGTGCTTTCATGACTAGCAGAGGACAAGAAGTCCTGGCTGGGCCTCCAGGCTAAGTTGTCTGATTTTGAGAAGTTTAACGAATCCTGGATTCAGAAGAGAAAGTGCTGTCATATTTGTAGATGTTGTGATCATCTACATCTGACAATCCAAGAAAATCAACTGAAAAAGATGTAATATCAAAATAAAAAGATTTTAGCAAGGCAGTAAAATAATTATTATGATAAAAATGAATAGTTTTATTATACATTGGCAATATCAGTTAGAAATATGATAGAAAAAAGGACGCTGCTTCCCAAATATTTTTAAATACCCCAAGATAAATCTTAGAGGGAAAGTGTTGGTGAAATTTTATAGAGAGGAAACTGTAAAATTTTACTGGTGATTTAAACATTGCATAAATAGGAAGTTATGCTATATCCTTGAATGTAAAGGCTTGACATTATTTAGATACAAATTTTACTTAAATTAACCTATACATTTGATTGATGAAATCCATCCAAAATCCTCTAAGACATATTTTACAGATGTGGCAAGATGGAAAAAGCATTTCAGGCAGAGTAAATAACTAGTGCAAAGTTCTTTAAGTAGGAATCTCTTTTATGTGTTTAAGAAGTAGAAATAAGACTGGCTCGGTCAGTTGTGTCAGACTCTTGATTTCGGCTCCGATCATGATCCCAGGGTCATGGGATAGAGGCCACTCTCAGGGTGGAGCCTGCTTAAGATTTTCTCCCTCCCTGTCTCTCTGTCCTTCCCCTGTTTGCATGAGCACATATGCGTGTGTTGTCTCTCTCTCTCAAAATAAATACATAAACATTAAAAAAGAAAAAGAAATAGAAATAAGGCCAGAAGTGTTGGAAGTTGTGAGGGACTAGGAAAGATCAAAGAGATGGACATGGACCAGGCAATATATGGCTTTGTGAGATGTAGAGTTTGGTTTTTATTCTAAGTGCAGCAGGAAGCCCCGGAAAAATAACATGACTATGAATTATATTTTAAATTTTTATTGGGAATTTGGTTGAAGAATGGATAGCTCAGGAGAAAGAGTAAGAGCAGGTAGACCAGTTAGTAAATCCCTAATAAGGCAAGAGATGATGCTGACTTGGATTAGGGTGGAGATGTAGGCAAATGGGTGGATTAGGGATATATTGTAGAGGATAATTAGCAGAGCCTCCTGAAAGAAAGGATATATGGGGATAGGACAGGGTGGGGGAAGGAATGAAAATGACTCTTAAGTGTTTGGTCTCACATTTGAATGAAGAGTGATGTCATATATGGAATTGGAGAAGATTGTGGAAGGAGTATGTTTTGGTGGGAAAATAATGTGTTTAGTCTGACATGTCAGTTAGTCCTGCAGAGATGTCAGTGGATGCTTGGTCATGCTGGTCTTCTTCAGGAGAGACATAGGATGCCAGCGATATTAACATGGGAGTTATCAGGATATTGATAATAATTAAATCCGTATGACTGGAAGAGACAAATTAAGCACAGAAGAGGGACAAAGTCAGAACCCCAAATCTCAGAGACTTAAGACAATAGAAGTTTTCCACTCATGCTGCATATCTCCTGCCCAATTTGGGAGGCATTAGGCGCAATGCCTTGTAGTCGGTCCAAGATCTAAGCTGGCTCAGTAGCTCCCACCTTCCAACTGCCCGTCACCAAACCAGAGAGCCAGCAAGGAACACACAGCATTTTTGCTCTTAACTCGTTGGCCAGAGCAAATCTCCTAAAGGAGCCATGATGTATGAGCTTATACATAGAGGGTGTACAGCTGGAAATATCGGGCACATGTGTGTTTGACGACCACAAGCGCTCCATTTATGATAAAGGATACTAATGTTTCCAAATCAGAGGAGTGATTCTACATCCAAATAGCTTTTGAGAAAGCAGATCCTTGCACACGACAAGACACTCTCTCACCAGGTCACCAACGTATCTCATTTATTTATACAAGGTTTTGTTACGTGAAGCCAGAAAAATGTTATTTTGGGTGACAACTCTATGGAAAAATATTGATCTTAGATTAATACAGAGTTGCTTTAAAAATGACAATATAAAATAAACATCACATTATAATGTTGGAAGATAGAAAATACAAAATGTATTTCCTTTCACACTTCTGGAACTCAATTCTAAGCTATAGGCAATTCAGATCAGTTTTAAAAATCAATTGTGTGTTAAGAGTGGCTGAATGTTGAGTGACTGTTCAAGAGACCAGATGTCACATTTGTGTTCGGTCCAAGCCTCCTAGGGGAATTAGCTTGCTTTGTACCTTAATACTACAGGTCTTTGGCTGTTTCCAAGCAGTGCACAATATTTGGATAAAGGGTGTTGAATTTAGACGGTCATTCGCATGTTTTGTCAAAATCCTCTTAAACATCCAGATGCCTGTACACAAACAGATGTCTCAGGGAATTATCCTGTTTTTAATCTAAATATTTGGCATCATGTAGTCTCAAGTTGGCAGTCTCTCAAAAAGGCATGCCTTCTTTCAGAATTTTACACTCTACATGTTTGTCACCTTGCAACAGCACTTAATAAGATATGTCAGTCACTCCCCTGTTCTGGAATCACAGTGAGCTGAAAGTGACATTGATCTTATGTAACATAAGATTCCCGGACATCTCAAGAGGCTGATGATAGCTAACACGATTCAATTTAGAGTTCTGTCATGTCACGGAGCTATGTGTTTTTAAAAAGAAAGGGCTTAAAGAATAGTCTCCACATACTTTGTGAAGAAAATCTAAATAGGTAGATGCATCTTTTCCCATAAGAGTTGTCACATTAGGAAATGAAGTGACACTAGCTCTCCAGTACCTTAGATAAACTTAGTTTAAGCAATTTTAAAGACAGCAACATTTTCTAATCGTGGTGTGAGAAGGAAATTGGTGTAGTCATCATTTGTTATTTTTTCTCAAAAAGGTCTTTTGAAAATTGTTGATGCATGTAAATCCCACGTGTACACTGAAGAGTCTCAGTGTGGTGGGATGTAAACATAAAATGCTTTGCATCTAATAGCTGTCTCCCAAATGGGTAAAATTAAGTCCGTAAACCCACCTTTCTCCCTGGGAAGTGAGTTCTTTCGTGCCACCTTGGTCATATTCCATATTTTAGCACCCAGTATTAATATTAGAACACTGATACCAGTAGGTAAGATTCAATCCTGCTGTTTCTCTCTTTCTCTCTTTTTTCTCCTAATTTCAAGGCCCGCTTCCCTCCTCCAGGGCAGATCAGAACAGTGGGCGATTTACTCTCTTCTATTCCCTTGGGGAAGTGAAAAAGGGAGAGAAGGATGTTTAAAGAGAGGCCTACTGGGTGCAGAGAGCACCCCTCAATTTGGTTAGTGGCAACTGTTGTTGAAATTCATTATCTGTGGATACAATTAGGTTATTCGATGCGCAAACATGTCCCCATGGTGACAGGTCATTCCCTGCAATTGTTCTGGGCTTTGCAGGCCTTGGACAGCTTTGTTCTGATCTCCTGGGGACATCATGCCGAGTTCCCTGATGGACAAGGTGGTCTTGGCAAGCCTGTGTCACAAAGTGTCTATGTTCCTGAGGCCAACTCTTAAAACCTTGGACACTTGGGGGTCCATTCCATATCTCTTCGGAACTAAGAAGTGGCTGGGTGGTGGTTCTCCACCATCTCGTCTCTCAAATTTCTTTTCCATTGCTGCCGTGGCCTAGGGGGAAGCTTCCAAGTCTACAGTAAGCAGACATGGGACCAGAGAACCAAATGCTGGTGGCTTCTTTTCGTACAAGCCTTTTACTACTGACTCCCTGAAGCCCTCCTCCCTTGGCTAAAGGGTGGGAAGCCCCCTCTGCAGGAAAAACAAGAACAGCACCTCTTTAGCAACAGTAGGGTCCCTACCCCCGGCCTCCCTTCCTACAGACCCAGGGCAGCAGGGGGGGATCATGCGAGGGGTGGTGAGGTCTGACCACCTCAGTAAGCAAAGTGAGACTATAACTGGCTTCGACAATGGTCTGAACTCAGAATAAGGTACCTTAGCAGCAATTCCATAGCAACGCCTACACAAATTGCCGTTACAATAGTTAGCTTCTCAGGAGCTGCTTGTTATGGATCTGGGTTACGCAAGTGCACACGTACACAATATAAGGAATGTGCTTGGGTGGCCCGGGGCATCTGCTGTGCTGATCGAATCCTGTTCAGCACAAGGTGGTCCATAAATGATTCATGGTTTATCAACACTGGATTTTCACGATGTGCTCTTACCGTGATGGAAAAAGGACAAAAACTATTATGGCTAATAATAGCACTATTCTTCCCATCAGCGCTAAGTGATTACATCGAAACCAAGGTGCACATAAATACGAATACTCCTGCAGAGAGGTACAATCATTTTCCCGACCTTTTAACTTTGTTTACACCATCTATACAATCCCTCTAAAAATATCATTTTTGTCTTGTATTTGCAGAGCTCAAGTTCTGTCCTCTGAAGGGGCAGGGCGTTATTCTGCCCCTGGGGGTTTGGAAAAGCTTTCATAGCATCGTGCCTGAACCCTGGATCCACTTGGCATCAAGGTTGTTGGAATGCAGATCCCTGAATGTTTTTGGCTGTGCAGGGAGAGCTGATGAGGTGTCAGACATCAGCAAATAATTTGTCAAGAGAGAAAACGCTTTCTTCTATCTTAAGTCATCAGCTATCTATGCCAGTGATATGTGTGAATCAACCCAGCCAGGAAATAAAACTTTGCATATAAATGTTACCTTTTTAAAAACCACTTTTATGACAATTAACTAAACAAAAAACAAGAAAAAAAACCCACTTTTATTAACAAGTGTAAAAACCAACATGTTTCAAAGTAACTTTTGCTTACTAGAAAGCTTAGTCTCTCAAAATCTCGGGCTTTGTCTTGTTTTATTTGCTTTTTAGTAAACCTTTTATTTTAGAACACATTTATGGAAAGTTTCTATTTTTCTTTTTGATTGAGAGACAGTGTGCATATGCATGAGTTGGGGAGGGGCAGAGGAGAGGGAGAAAGAGACTCATAAGCAATACTTTATGCTCAACGCAAGCTCGATATGGGGCTCCATCTCATGACCGCGAGATCATGGCCTGAGCCTGAGTGGAAATCATGAGTCAGGCACTTAACCAAGTGAGCCATGAATATACAGAAAAATTCAGGTGCCCTGAATATACAGAAAAATTCTAGTGAAAAAAAGGTGAAGGAGAACTCTCAAAAACCTTAGAGCCAATTTCCTATAGTATTAATATTTTACATTAGGTGGTACATTTGTTACAATTAATTAACCAATACTGAGACCTGAATTTTAACTAAAGTCCATCAGGTTTCCCTAATTTCTGCTTTCTGGCCTTTTTCTCTTCCAGGATTACATATAACATTTAGTATCATGTTCCCTTAGACTTCTCTTGCTTGTGACCATTCCTCAGACTTTCTTTGTTTTTCATGATCTTGATGATTTCAAGGAGTGTTGGTCAGGTATTTTGTAGAATGTTCCGCAGTTGTATTTGTCTGATGTTTTTCTCTTGGTTCGAATGGAGTTATGTGTTTTGGGAAGGAAGATCATTGAGGTAAAATGCCATTTGTACCATGTACATCAGGGGTACATACCATCAATGTGAGTTACCACTGTCAATGCTAATCTTGATCAGTTGCCTGAGGTAGTATTTAGCAGGTCACTTCACGGTAAATTTACTCTACGTCCCTATCCCCTTGTAACTTCTGCATAGGAGATTTATTTATTCTCCCCCTTTAAATATATATCTTGGGTTACCAGTGTATTTATTATCTATGCTTAACTCATCTCATGAGTTTCATTCATCCATCCCATTTTTTGTGTCTTCTACAGAATTAAATATTCTCCAAAATACATTACACAGACACACTGCATGTTACATAGACCAAAAAAATATGGTAAGATTAGACGACACTATTGCAAGTAATGTCCCCTTTCAGGAAATGGGCTCAATGATATTGAATAGATAGATTGATCAAGAAGTTGAAAACATTGAAAATATCAGATGTGTTTTCAAAGGAGGATATGGCATTTGATTCAAAGGCTATATGTGGGCCAGTTTACTCTGAAAAGTTTATACAGGGTAGTCTAGTTTTCTTTCAAAAAATTTGCTGAAGACTTTCCTCCATGGACTCCTGTAGATGGGAGTACTGTCAGGGGGACTGCTGGCTTCCTGTTGTTAAAGGATCTTAGAGAAATAATTTGACAAAGGCACAACTATCTCCACCCTAAAGATGTTCTTGTCAATTGTTACAACCCCATTTAGCCTCTTCTTGACATTTGTTATATAAAAAGTGCCAAATTCTTGAACAGTCAATGTTATTAACTTATTAAGAATTGGTCAGGTCTGTGCCCTAGAAGTGGGGCAAGCAGTGCTGGCTTCATGGAAGGAAGTCTTGGGAGAATCAGGCCCTGAAAAATTTGATAAAATTTTCACAGAGAAAATGGCCAATGGCATGCTTGAAAAGGAAGCAGAATGAACACAAGAGGAAGTTGGCTACGTGAAACAGGCTGGCTTTAACCAATGCTCCTAGGGGCACCTGGGTAGCTTGTAAGGATGCAGGTCTGAACCAAACTGATTCTATGACAGGTTTCAATTTCCCCTCTGACCTTGGAGGCCTAGGTGTCAGCTTCTCAGAATCATTAGACAATAGAAGGGCACACATTGCCCAAGGAAAGAGTGACAACCCTTGTAACACCCAATCAGGAAAGGCCAGTTAACATCTTTAACATTTCTAAGGGCAGGCCTAAAGATAGAAACTATAGATAATCACCTATTGCTAGTCACGCCCTACGTGAGGGTCCTGGGTCCACTCTGTAATTGGTCAATACTCTAAATGTTGTAATTGGCTCCTGCCAAAAGTAACAATGTATGGTTAAAGTTACTGCCAATATTAATAGGTGATAGTGATTGGATCACTAACCCATAAAAGTCCTACCCTGCCTTTGTTCGGGGCTCTCCGCATGGATCCGCTGCGTGGGTGAAGTCTGTGAGCCTGAGCTTATACGCCCGTAATAATAAAGCCCTTTGCTTTTGCATGCGTGACTCGGTCTCCCTGGTAGTCTCTGGTTTTTGAGGACGATATTGGAAACTTGGTTATAACATAATGGTGCATGGGCCAGGAAATCCTCCTCCTCAGAGCTCCTGGGACCCCGACACGTTGGGCCTAATCCCCGGCTGGTGAGTGCACTCATTTTCTTGTCTATGGTGTGTCTAAGTCTTTTTGTTTGTCTGGTCTGTTTGGTGCTTCTCTAAGGGGCCTCAAAGGAGCCAGGCGGATGCGTTGGGTAAAGCTCGAGGCTGTGGGTGCCAGGAGCCAGCTTGGACCCACAGAGGAAAGAGACAGCAAGTTGGAATAGTCCCGAGGCACCAAGGGTGGAATTCAGGTCCGGGGTGAGGTCTTAATTCCACGAGCAAGTGTCGTTACCTGTTCGCATTCACGAAGACACGAGTGGCAAGTGCGGCATCTGTTTGAGACACAGGTGTAGGTAGAGCACTCACTCATGTAAGTGGCAAGTGCGGCAAACTTTATAACATCCTTGGGGATGAGATACTCTAAAGCTGGGTGTGGATTGGCAATGCTGCAAACCCAGAACAAAAGGTTCCCCAATTTTCTGATTGGCAGGGATGGTTTTAGGAGCATCACCTAGTCTACCATCTCATAAATTCCTCACAACAACTCCACTCTTATGTATATATTATTATTCTTTCCATTCTCTAAGTGGTAAAACTAAGCCCCGGGGAAGATAACTTATCTTCCCAAGGCCAAAAAGCAAGTAGGTCATGGAATTCCTTTGGATTTGAGGTATATTCTTCACTGCTGTTATAGTCTTCCAATCTGTTTTTATTTATATTTATTTTAAATTCTAAAATGTTATCAAAATATTCCAGACATGTTCACAGTGTGAAAACTGAGAAAGCCCTGAATTCTAATATGGCACGAAAGCTTAGTAGCTACTGATAAAATGAATGTTGAGTAAGCAAATGACTGAATTGATGAATGAATGAATGCAAGAGGCTCCAAATGGAAAGGAGAATCCTCTTGGCTCTGAAAGGCTGAGATCATTAAAGGACACATAGAGAAAAAAGAGAAAGAAAATCTCTATTTCACATTCCTGAGAAGCTACCGAGAAAGGAAAAATGTTTTAAAATATGTATAAAATCCAATGGAAGATCAGTCAACATAGGCTTGTTGATTTTTTGGTTTCTGGTACAAAATGAAATGCAAATGTGTGTGGTCAGAGACCAGAATCACTTTCAAAGGCTGTTGACCATTCCTTCAGATTTTTCTTTGCTAGATTTGGGCTTTCCCTGGAAATCTATTTCTAGTAGTCTACAGAGTTGGAAATTATTAATGCCTTTTTCTGTTCAGCAGTCTTGAGCTTTTGAGAACATGTGTTTTAATAATGAGGAAGAGCGAGCTGCAAGCCTGTGCCTCAACAGTAGTACTTAGTGACTATTCATGACAGAATTGTTAGTGAGGATGCAAGGCTAATTACTCAATCTCAGGGCTGAAAGCTATCAACAGAGGGGAGAAGGCGGAAGGGACACAATGGGAAAGGAATGTGTTTTGTTTTGTAGAAGCAACACTTCCAGTCAAGGAGATGCACTTAAGTGTTTCACCTGATAGCCCCTTGCTAGGTCTCCCCCCAATACCATATCAGGTTTCATGGGCCAATTTGAGCCAGATTGGATTTGAGGACTTATGCAAAAGCCCAGTGTTGTCCTGAAGTACCCTTCACTAGTTAGAATACTAGGAACTCTTCCTTCCTATGGGTGGATTTTCTGACAGTTTTGGAACAGAGGATGTATGAACTAGCATACTGACATGCTAGGCATGTACAATTAACTCAGAGTGCCTATGTCATAGGCTATGTATAAGTTCCTTAATTTCTACGCAAGTTCCCTGTCCCCATCCTCTACTAAAAGCTTTTTGTACTGTTATGCCCAAGTTTTCATTATTGTCCCCAAAACCAGAGACCGCCAGGGAGACCGAGTCACACATGCAAAAGCAAAGGGCTTTATTACAGGTTTAGGCTGGCTGGACCTAAACTCAGGCTCACAGACTCTACCAGCGCAGTGGATCCTTGCTGAGAGCCCCGAACAAAGGCAGGGTAGGGCCTTTATGGGTTTGGGAAGGGGGAGTCACAGGAAATTGTGACACAGGTACAGTGATCCAATCATTATTATATAATATTATTGACAGCAGGTTTATCCAATTACAACATTTAGAGTGTTAACCAATTATAGAGTGGACCCAGGCCCCAGGCCCCTCACGTAGGGTGTAACTAGCCTTCTAGGCCCGCCCTTAGGAGTGTTAAGGGTGTTAGCTGGCCTTTCCTGATTGGGTGTTACAAGGGTGGTCCCTCCTGCCTCGGGCAACGTGTGCCCTTCTATTGTCTCATGATTAGAGTCAGTTTGGTTCAGACCTGCGTCCTTACAGTACTAACCCTGTAGGAAACAGTGCTTTGGGAGATATCTCTCTATATCCTTATAACAAGCAATAAAAACTTCTTTGCTTTCAACACTTCCTTGGGGTGTGCTGAATTTAATGCACTCCAAGAGGTGAACCCCTTGAGTTCAGTTACACAATTACCTTGAAAACACAGTGGGTCATATTGACTGTGATCCAATAAAGACCGTTGGGAAGATGAGCACACTTAAATCAGTTCCAAACTGTCAATTCAGTCATGTGAACTCACAGTTCAGAAAGCGTGGGAAAATAACAGCAAGAATATCTTTCTAATCTTTGCCCTTCTTGTAGTCCTTTTCAATATTTGGCGAATATTTGTATATTAAATATTCTTTTGCTTGTTTCGATGAATCTATAAACCCATTAGGTTAACATGAAATTATAATAATCCTGTTTTAAAATCTTTTTGTATCTTCTGACTTCATAAAAATCTTGCAGGACTTGCAGAGACTGCTTCTACTGGGGCTAGCCAATTCTTAGAGGCAACAAAAGACTTGCCCTAGACCGTGCCTTTCATATGCAAACGAATCTATCTCCAATCTATCCTCTTAACCACTTCCCAAAGCCAGAATTGTCTGGAACTCATCCCGAACTCTGGGCCAGGGGCCAGTAGGAGACTACAGGAGATCACCTGATAATAGCCGAAAGCCTAACAGGATTATTCAAATGAGCCGGTCTTAAACTGCCCACTCTGCATAAGAAATAAATACACACATAAATGTGTGTAAATATATGCATGCTATGAAGCTGAGCTGGCCCACATTTTATTTTAAAATTGGGGAGAATGTAGCTATATTGTCAAAGAAGGAAAAAGAGCAGAAAGTACAAATAAATTTGACCTGTAAAATTAGTATTTTTGAATAACACAGTAAGAATAGCAGAAATTATTAAAACATATTTGCACAGAACTTTAATGTTTTCCAAGCCAAAAGGCAAAAGAAACTAAATGTTATTGGTAAAGGTCAAACCTAGAAGAGAAATTATAAAAGTCGAAAAGTTGTATTTGTGTTTTATGTTAGAAAGGTGTATCATCAAGGAATCTCAAACCAATAGTAACCACATCTTTGATATGAATGTACGAAACCACCGAACTACAGGAAAAGGAGTTACTGGAATTTAGTTCCCAGTTGAAAATTTCAGAGGTTGCTTGCTATGAGAGAGAGAATCTTAAGCAGGCCCCCATGTGGGGCTTGAGCCCACGAACCTAGCATCCTGACCTGACCCAAATCATGCGCGAGTCGGGTGCTCAACCGACTGAGCCACCCAGGAACTCCTATTATTGTCACTTTAAATTCAGAGAGAGAGAAAGAATCAAATATAAGAAAGTAATGATTCTTGCCTCTTAATCACACTCTTAATTAAATCAGACTGTCAAGTCTAATTCCGAGGCAGCCAAAATCTAAAACATGAAATCTTGTTAATCAAAGTGTGGTCCTTGGATCAAACACATGGGTGTCACCTGAGAGCTTGTTAGAAATGCCATATCTCACACTCCTCCCCCGGCTGCTGGGTCTGAACCTGCACGTTGACAAGATCCTTGAGCGGTTAGCATGCAATTAAGGTTTGAGAGCACAGCCTATCAGCCCCCACAGGCCCTTTGTGACACAATAAGGAAACATACTTCAAGAAACTGGTATCTGTTAACACCCAGTGCAAGAACTGTTTCATCTAGAGAGAGAGGAAATGTTAGTCAAGGGGCGGTATATATTTTAATAGTCTTATACATTCCTCTGGAATGTCTTTAAAAATTCACGTAGAGTCTGAGGTACTTATTTTAAGGAATACTTTACTGTTTCATATGGAGGGAATTTTAGACTTTATTGGTGTTAATTATGTGAAGGACCTGACAAGGTTTCGGGGTGTGCTCATGGTGCCCCATTGATGCATCACGCTTGTTCAAGCAGCCATGCTATTCCTTATGCCCGAAGGGATTTTCTCTCTTTTCTCTTGGCATTATCCTTCCTTGCCCTGGCAGAATTTCTTCCTCCCTCAACTCTAATTCTTGTAAAGGCAGACCACTACAAGCTGCATGCTTCATGGCTTGGGCCCCTCAAGAAATTGCTTGTTCTGGAATTGTTTTGGATTTATGCTCTTGATATACTTTGAGGGACATGATAAGAAAAAGCCCCATAATGTTTGTTATTCTAAAGATGTGGCTGTAAGAGTTGATCACTATTTTGCTAATACTCCTTCCTCCAATGGGACCCCCTTGCTTAGGGTGGCACAGGGCTCAATACCAGCTGCAGATGAGGAAGCAGTGGGAATCTCGTGCCATCCCTCTCTCAAAACCCACCCAGTGAAGAATCTCCTGCAGAGAACTGCTGGACTTGGTTTAACTAACAGTACGTGGACTCATGGACTCATTCGATCCAGGGAGAAACTTTGGTCCTTAATTTGTGTAGATATAATGACCCACCCACTGTGGGTATTGTATATAATGTCTCCAGTTCTCATCTCTACTACCACATGGAGTTTTTCCCTTGAAGGTAATTCCTCAGTGATTTCTTGATGTGTCTCCTTTTGTCCGGCAATTGATAAAAAAATCAACAACCTTTATACTCTCTTTTGGGGAAGTGATTTTCATTTCCAACGATGTGTTATTATCAGTATTATAAGAGGGTGAATGAGAACTTGTTACATTCCAGCACTGTGCAGTCATTCACAGATATACATTAACTCCTAGCATTCTAGTGTCTTACTAAATAATTTTTTGTTTTCTTCTGAATGATACTTTTAATTATAGAATTATCACATCCTCATCATTTAGGTTTGGGATCCAGGCGTTCAAACGGGACAGTTTATAAAATCTGCTTTGAAGGTCGGGGGGCTTCTTCATAGTAGAAAACATCTACCTGACCCTTTCTGGGCCTCAGACTACTCTCCAGAGTAAAGTGAATGCACAGCCTTTCCTGTTGATGAAGGGGGTTTAGAAGGTGACTTCTGCAGTATTTTTCAGACCAACTCAACGCAGGTGAATTGGCAAGAAGCTGCATTTGCAAAGCTGGTAGCTCAGATGGAACATCAGCAGGTGTTTGGGAAATAGCCACAGGTAGCCTGTGGTTTCAAGATAGCAATGGTGGGTAGGCTTCTCCATATCAATAGGGGTGGCTAGTCTGACAGTCATATCTGCAGGACCCCCAGAGTTTTAGCATAGGCAAAGCAGACAGTCAAGTGTTAGCACTGTGGACAAGTAGGACACTCAGCAGTGTGCACTGATGACTATTTGCAGAGTCTATCTTTAGGGGAGTGTCTAAGTTCTGCTTTCTCCGTGGACAGCAGGCAGGCTACCTGGAAGACCAACTTATGGACAAGTTGGTAATATTTGTGGTAGTGAGGGTTGGGAGATAAGGGGGATTCTTAGAAATGGGAAAGAACTTTGGGTATTGGAGAGCATGTGATCTTAGCTTTAATCACACACTAATGCGGCTAGGACATTTTGGTTACCAAGAAAAGACCATGCCCAGAACAATAATCACAATACGGAACATACTTAAGAAATAGACATAAATTTCCTAGAGGTTACAAGTACCAATGTCATTGAATCATCCTAACTTGAAAGTTGCTAGAATGACCTCCTTTTAAGAATAAGTTTTACGCTTTAAGAAGAGGACAAAAATTTCTATTCTCTATGAACAGAGCTGAAAAAAAGGTCGGTCAAAATAAAGTATATTTTTTAGGGAATGGCATGTTTCACAGCCCCGCTTACAAAGTAACACACAATACCTAGACATCACACACCTGTTCCTAGAAGGTTGTGACA
Source organism: Mungos mungo (assembly GCA_004023785.1). NCBI lineage: Eukaryota > Metazoa > Chordata > Mammalia > Carnivora > Herpestidae > Mungos > Mungos mungo. The sequence goes on from PISW01005637.1 coordinate 74,472, forward strand.
TGTAGTGATTTATGATCATAATAAATCAATGTGTCTCACAGTTTGTTTTGTAGAACTCTTGGAGTCAAGTTAATTTGGAAAACTGCCAGCTATGTCATCTTAAATATTCATAATGAATTTGAGCATATTTAATGGATCTGAGAAACCGAATGATCAGCCTCTCAAATCTTATGTAACCAACAATTTCCTAAAATTATTTGATATTGAAATGCTACTTTCACATGACACATGACTATGCAAGAGTTTGCGTAGTTCTGTTTGATATGAGGTGTAGTAGTGCTTCTCTCTCTTTTTTTTTTTTTTTTTTTGGGAGGATGAGTATTTGTCAGATCTTTAATGCTGTTGAGAGAGGCCTCAAGCAATGTTCTTGGTGCAAGTTGTTGAACACCATATTGCAAGATGCTTAGAACACACAAAAAGAAGCTGAGAATGTGGACTTTAGAAGATCAATAGACTGTGGGATTCTGTGTTGCCACCTGGAATGTAGACTAAATGCCTGAGCATCTGGTAAGTAGGAAGCAGATGGAAATGAGTATCCTAATGAGCATATGAAAGAAGGGCTGAAGCCTTGGTGGTGAAGAGGATGAACAAAGTCCAGAAGGTGAAAGAGAACGGAAAAGGCCAAAGGATACATGATTTTAAACAAAGAAGAAGATCTGAGTTGAGATCTTAGAGGGTAGGAAGTCTAAGTGACAGATGTTGTTATGCCCAAGATTTCAATATCGTCCCCAAAAACCAGAGACTGCCAGGGAGACCGAGTCACACATGCAAAAACAAAGGGCTTTATTACAGGCTTAGGCTCGCCTGGGCCTAAACTCGGGCTCACAGACTTTACCAGTGCAGTGGATCCGTGCTGAGAGCCCTGAACAAAGGGGGGGTAGGGCCTTTATGGATTTGGGAAGGGGGAGTTACAGGAAATTGTGACACAGGTACAGGGGTCCAATCATTATTATACAATATTATTGACAGCAGGTTTAACCATTCACAGTGCCTAGAGTATTCGTTACTTTTGGTGGGGCCCAATCACAACATTTAGAGTACTGACCAATCACAGAGTGGACCCAGGACCCTCACATAGGGCGGAGCTTCTATCTCTAGAAATGTTAAGGGTGTTAGCTGGTCTTTCCTGATTGGGTGTTACAAGGGTGGTCCCTCCTGCCTTGGGCAACGTGTGCCCTTCTGTTGTCTAATGATTAGAGTCAGTTTGGTTCAGACCTGTGTCCTTACAATGTTATCATGTACATGTATACACACACACACACACACACGTATATGGGTTGCTTCGGGGGAGGTGAGGTAAGGATCGTTGGGGGTGAGGCAGCTGTGACATGTGGTAGGAGGGTGTTGAAGATTCAACAGCAAGGAGAGTGGCAGAGTACAGGGTGAGAAGGTGCCTATAACTCATATGTTGAGGTTATTAAGGAGTAATGATCATGATTGGTCTTATTTTGGAAAGTGTGTGAGCACGTCATGGGTGCCCCGCTCATATTCCTCCGCACTTCCCACTTCAGTATCCAGAAGTTGCGGGGGGGGGGGGGCGCTGCCCAGGGGTAGGGCAAGCCAGAGCGACTGGGCAATAAGCACCCTGAAAACATTCCTCAACCAACAAATTAGCTTCCTTGTGTCTTGGGTAGGGTGATTCTGAGACATATGTTTGTTTTCTACTTTCCCCCACAACTTCCTTGAAGGATCCAACTCCAGTGACCCCACATGGAGGTTATTTACTGTCTTCCTTTTGGTGTCACTTCCTCCCTTCCTGGTATTACTTTTTCTCTTCCCTAATGAGCCTTCCCAATAAGGGTTTGTGTTTCAATCTGCCTCAGTCTGCATGAAGGAGAACCCAAATTCACTAACATTTTGTCATTTGGCCAAAAGGACAATTCTAAGAGGAAGGCAAAATAATATCAATGAGTTTTCAAAAAAGGAAACAGAGGCTGTGCATTTCTCAAAGCCACCTAAGTAGTAAGAAGCTGAACTATTCTTTGGATGAACTAGTCTTCTGATTTCAGGCTCTGTGTTCTTTTCCTTAGGCCTTGAATCCCTATACTCTAGATGAGTTCTTTTCCACAAGGTTGGTGGATCACAGCAAGGAGGATGGAGACCGGAAAATATAAATGGATATGTGAATACGAGTAGGTAAAGTCATGGGAATATGGCAGAGAAACAATGGCCTAGCGTCAAAAATGGACATTGTATGAGAGTAAATCGTAATGCACAGAATTACCCAAAATAATAGATGGCCCAGCAGCACAGGACTGTTGATAACTGTGTTTAAACTACATGATAATAGGAAAATTATCAAAAATAGAGAGGTAAATGCATTTGCTGTAGAAAGTAGATTTGATACAGAAAAAAAAAAAAAAAGAGAGAGAGAGAACAGATTGACAGGTGGTCCCTGGGGTCTAAAGGGAAAATGCAAACTGGGCAAGAATGTGGGGCGTTGTCATTCTAGTTGCTGTGGCTGGATCGGAGGCTCCTTAGGTGCTGGTAATGGCGGTGGGCCCTGCTGCCAGAAACGTCTTTCTCCAGAGTCTCACAGAGACTCTTTGAATTTACATTCAAAAATATCTTTGAAAGACCAGACTGGGGAGGGGTTTGGAATCTTTTGAGATGCATGTGTAGTCATTAAGAAGATAACATTCTTACATTATAGAATTAGAGAAAATGACATTACAGAACTGAAAAGATTCCAATAGAGGTTTAATCTTCATTTTTATGATTTGATTCCTTTTATCTTTCCTATCTCTTTCTCTCCATCCATATTTATTCGCCTAAGAATCCTGATAGCAGTTGGCTGTTGGCATTCCGACTATTTAGTTCCTTTCCCAGATTGCTGTTGTGAGCTAGCAGACACCGGCTTTCTAACCACACAGAAATCCTACTGTGCTTTATAAGATGATGGAGCAAATGTGTTCCTAAAAAAACATTATTTCTACACATAACCATTGAAATAACATCTATATTGTCTGAATTAATCTCATTAGGGCAAACATTTCCCTTATCTCTACTCTCTTTTTTTTAAAAAAAATGGGATTAAAGCAACTGAGATCAATGGGATTAACTGGAACTGCATCTGTGAAATCATGCCTGGATTTCTCTCTCCATTTTCCCTCTGACTGATTATGATACCATAAGCAGGCCATATAATAGTCTCATTAGAAGACCCTGTTGAGAAAAGCAGGAGCAGGGAACCATCTGGTGTGTAAAGTACCTGCTGGTTGAAAAAGTTATGAAGCTAAAAATAATCTCAATATGATGACTCTTTTGGAATTAGGCATGTGAGCAAACAAACTGGCTATTGACCAGCCCGGGAGACTGTTATTTTTCCTGTATAGATTCAGACATGATAAATCACCGTGGGAAAACCACTGTCCTGCTTAGGGGGTGGAAGATTGATAAATGTATGGTTTCAAAATGATCATAAAGATGGAGGCATGATCACTAATTATCATGATTCTTCTTAACAGATTTAAATAGAGTATAGAGTACATGGGGAAAAAATAAACTAGAAACATAGAGAGGGGTGCTGGGCTGAGAACATGACTGACAATGTCGAATATGGCTGAGGATTTGGAAGATGTAGATAATCCCAGATAAATGTTAATAATAATTAGTAATAATAATACTAATAATAATATAATGCTGTATTAGTTCTAAATTTATAAGGATTATAAAAATTTTTAAGTTCATATTTTCTATCCTTCTATTACGGAAATACACAGAAAAGTTTAATTCTACATTATAAACTTCTATACTCACAACCTAGATTTCCCTATTAACATTTTATTATACTTGCTTTATTGCTTGTCTATCAATTTGTCCATCCCTCCATCATTCATCAACCCATCTTGTTTTTTTATTCATTTCAAAGTAAGTTGCAGACATTAGTATAAATCACCTAAATTCAATACTGTTTATAGTTTTTTAAGGTAAAATTTATACACAATGAAATGGGCAAATCTTAGGTTTACTTTTCTATGAATTTTGACAAATGCACACACCTATGCATCTCAAACCTCTATCCAGATATAGAACATCTCCTTCGCTTTAAAAAGGTCCCTCAGGCTTGTTTCCAGTCAATCTTTGTCCTTACTCAGCCAGAGGCAGTCATAATGAGTCATTTGTATCTCCATGTTAGTTTTTCCTATTACAGAACTTCATATAAATGGAAATAACACAAATATGCCCTCTTTGTGTTAAGCTTTTACTCAGCAACATGTCTTTGAGAGTGCCTTCAAGTTGTGGCATATATTAGTAGTTTATTCCTTGTTTATTGTTGATTAGTGTTCCATTTTATGAATATACCACAGCTTGGTTATCCATTCTTCTATTGATGGATAGTTGGCTGTTTCCAGGATTTTTTTTTCCTTTTTTTTTTTTAATAGGATAATAAATATCTTTGTATTATTTTTTTAATTTATAATTTTATTTTTGATACCGAGAGAGAGCCAGAGCATGAGAGGGGGAGGGGCAGAGAGAGAAGGAGACACAGAACCGGAAGCAGGCTCCAGGCTCTGAGCTAGCCGTCAGCAAAGAGCCTGACGTGGGGCTCGAACCCATGAACCTGAGATCCGACCTGAGCTGAAGTCGGAGGCTTAACCAACTGAGCCACCCAGGCGCCCCTCCAGGATTTTTTTTTAATTCTTTAAAGTTTTTAAATTTATTTTTGAAAGACAGAGAAAGACAGCGTGAGCAGGGGAGGGTCAGAGAGAGAAAGAGACACAGAATCTGAAGCAGGCTCCAGGCTCTGAGCTAGCTGTCAGCACAGAGCCCGACGCAGGGCTTGAACCCATGAACTATGAGATCACGACCTGAGCCAAAGCTGGATGATTAACTGCCTGAGCCACCCAGGCGCCCCTGTTTCCAGTTTTTGATTATCATGAATAAAGCTATATGAACATTCTTATATATTTTTGGATATGCATTTTGATTTCTCTTGGGTAATAGGTAGGAGTAGAATTGGTAGGATAGGTGTACAATGACTTTTTAAAGAAACTGTAGAGTCATTTTACAAAATGGCTGTTCCATTCACACTCCCACCAATAATGTATGAGTTCCAGTTGCTCCACTTCCTTACTTGGTGTATACTGTGGCTTTAATTTGAATATTACTAACGACTAATGATGGTAAGGAGTTTTTAATGAGATTATTGATGATTTATAGATCTTCTTGCATTAAGTATCTGTTCCACTCTTTTGTCCATTTTTTTCATTGGGTTGGTTATTTGTTTTTATTATTAAGTTGTAAGGGGGTCTTCACTTATCCTGAATGAGTCCTCTGACGGATATATGTTTCTTGAAGCTGTGGCTTGCTTATTCATTTTCTGAAAGTGTCTTTTAATAAGAAATTTTAAATTACAATTAAGTCTAATACATCAATCTTCTCTTTTAATGTTTCTTTTGTTTTGAATGAATTTTTCTGTTATGTTACTGTTTTGTATATATTTTTTCTAAGAAACCTTTACCTCGTCCTGAGTCACAAATATAGTCTTCTATGTTTCCTCCTGAATGTTTTATGCTTTAATTTTTACCTTTAGGTGTACGATCCACCTCAAGGTAATTTTTGTGTATGGTGTGAGGTAAGATCCAAGATTTTTTTTTTTTGCACGTGGATATCCAGTTGTTCTGGTACCACTTAATGAAAAGATCGTCTTTTCAAAATTTCATTTCTTTGTCTTCTTTGCTGAAAATCAAATAACCCTATAAGCTTGGGTTTATAGTTCTTCTGTGAGTATGATATTGTTTTGAAAACTGCAGATTTTGTTATGTCTTGAGGTCATGTGGTATAAGTTCTCCAACTTTAGACTTCTTAAGATTGTTTTTCATATTCTAGGTCCTTTGCATTTCCATATAATTTAAGGTCTAGATGGTCAATTGCTACAAAAAAGAATGTTGGGAATATAATTGGATTTGTAATGAATCTTACTTATTTTTGAATGCAGAAAAAGTTGGTGGGTTATTTGAGTATTTGATTTTATGTGACCACACTTTCAATAGGAACAAAAAGAAAATAGAATATAAAATAAAGAGAGATCAAAGTGATTAAATAACTATAAACTTGGAACAATTAAAGGGTGTAGGAACGCTTTAGGTTGCATCTATAAGAGACATATTTTCTCTGAGTTTTTGCCTAGGATTTTTTTTTTTTTTTACTGTTTGGCGATTCTTATATGTGTATTATATAGGGCACAAAATAAATAACATAGCTCAATCTGAATTTGTTTCCAAAATTATTTACTCATTTTACTATGGTTTTCACACTAGGAATGACAATAGAGTGTATGCTGACCCGATTCAAACATTAGTGGAAAATTCTGCTCCAAGATGAGGCTCAAGATTCCTATCCCATCCTGTTTGTCAACTTCCCTTAGTAAACCAGAGACATTTTCTCTATCATTCTGCGCCTTTCTCTTCTCTTTTGGTTCTTCCCCTTTGATATCAGAAATACATGACATTGTCTGCATAACTCAACCTTAGAATAGAAATGGGAAGAAATAATAAGCCAAGAGGGAAAACTAATTTACTTCTATTTCAATCCAGCTATTTTTTTAATTCTTTATTTAATTATTTTGCAAAGAAGTAAGAGAGAGAGAAAGAGAAAGAGCTCAGGGAAAGGGAAGAAAGAGAAGGAGAGAGAATCCCAAATAGGCTCTGCCCTGTCAGCACAGCCTGACGTGTGGCTCAAACTCAAACTGTGAGATCATGACCTGAGCCAAAATCAAGAGTTGCATGCTTAACCCACTGAGCCACCCAGGTGTCATGTGATCTAGCTTTAAAAAAAACCACACACAATAATATTTACCTCCAAATTAAGCAGAATTTATATTCAAATTATGCAAAGGTGATACACATAAGACAGGAGTTTGTTCTAGGTTAGTAGAACTAGTTAGACATAGTTCTAAAGAGATTAATTTTCTATTTTACTGAAAACATTTCTTTAATGTGTCCAAATCTGCATACTAGGTGTGTGTATTAACCATTTTTGTGAGAGCAGATAGTTTGGAGTTTGACACAAAATATCTTCTATTAGTTGCCTTATTTGTGATGACCAAAACTTTGAAATAAGCTAAAAGTCTTAGTCTTTGAATATCTCTAGTATTCCCATGTGGGCTTTTTTTTTTTTTCAAACTTTGGGGACAGAATAAGGGGTCAGGGACAGTTTGGCCAAGGATTATTACATGGAAAAGTAATTTCCTATCAGATATTTGGAATCTTTTGCCTTTATGCACACTCACCTTTTGAAGTAGTCTAACTGCCTAGCTTGATATCTAAAATGTAACATGTGCATTATTAAATATTGGTTAAGTTGAAAGTTCTCAATCTTTGGGGTCTTCCTTATCTCGGCCAAAAGACAAAGAAATGAGCAGGATGACCTTTCCAGATTCTCCTCTAGCTTGCTATTCTGATTTTAGCATTCAATACAATTTCACAGTCATTTGATCTTTTAAAAAGTTTAGAATGTTTTTCTGAGCCTGCCTGGAGGGCCCTCTTTCCCCAGTCGATAGAACATCTGCGCCAAAGTGCTTTGTGCATATGGAATTGACTACCACCGCTTCAGGCCTGGACAGGGTTGAACGCAATAGCCATCATTCTAACAAACTGCTCTGTGTTCTGTTGGAGAAAACAGCCCTGGAAGGGAAGTCCTGGTGAGACCTTCTCGTCCCCTCCTCTCGAACGGATCACAATGAAATGTTTCTGTTGATTTTCTAATTTATCCCCCTATCCTAGCACCTTATTTTAGTATTTCAACAGTGAAAACCATTTCGGTGTAGTCTGGACCTGACATGCATCCCATTCAAGGGAAGGAGGGAAAGGGGAGGAACGTAGGAGGGAGACGGAAGATGGCTGACGTACCTGAGTGCTCTTAGGTACCAAGGATTTTCATGTATTCCACATTTCATATGTTAAATACGTATTTATGCTCATTATATGCCAGAGATTTTCATATATTATATATGTGCCTCATTTGCTTTTCAGAAGGGCATGTGGGGTCAGCATGATTATAATATTTATTTTCCGTACAAATAGGAAGCTGAGGTCCCAAGAAATGAAATGACTTACCTTTGGAATTTGACACTAAGCCTATTTGACTTTGAAACCAAAGTAGTCTCCGTTTCATCACCCTACACAAAAAACAAAGGCCCCCTATTGCCAAAAGAATATTTTACAATATTATAGGAAGGGTTCCTGGTCTGATTTCCTTTGAGTTTACAGACCCCCGAATTTACTTTCAAGGCCCCAAGTACTGAGGAAAGATTTAGCTGCTTTCATAGTTTTTGAAGACAGAGTTAAGTAATAATTTTTCCAGGTTCTCACTGTTCCATCTTCTTTTTAGCTGCCTCTTATCTGTGGTGGGTATGGGGGATCTGGGTTAGTGACAAAAATACAAAAGGAAAATGGCAACCTTTGGGGTAGCAAAACTGCCATTTTAGTAGGAAGTTTCTAGGTCTTTAGTGCGGTGATGCTGCTGGCAGGCAGCGTGTTTCTGCCTCCTGCCCTGAAGGCACCTATTGTGTTCATGCTGGTCCTTGGCACCCTGGCGCACCCCCCATCCTTGCGCTGGGCTATTCCAATTAGTTTTACTCAGTGCGGCTGGCACCCGTCATCCCAAATTATTTCTTTTTGCTCAGCTACAGAATTATCATTTCTATTTCCAACTGGCAACAGCTTGTCACCCTTCCCAGATATATTTCCATCTTAATGAAGCTCTTATCATGCCAGCCCTCTGCATAAAAATTTTCAATGTTTTCCCACTGTAGGTAGAACAAAACCGTCCTCCTTGCCATAGTCTGTAAGGCCTTATGTTATCTGGCCCAGACACTGCGTTTCATGACCATTACTTCTCTCCTCCCTCATGGGACCCTACCACACTCTTTGCTTTTTCTCAAATCAAACTCATTTTCACTAGGCATAACCTGGTTCCTTCTCTTCACACAGGGCTTTGAGGTCACCTAAAATCTCAGTGGGGTCTTGCTCATCTTTTACCCTGACACAGTTTCTCTCCACTCCGCATGGCTTTACTTTTATCACATCATCTTTTCCATTTTTTCCAAAGAAAGTGTCACTGTCAAAAAATCATGTCTTTTTTTGTTAATTTTGTTTTCCGACTCTCTCAGTCAGAACCTAAGCTCCATTTGTAAGAGGTCACCTCTGCCTAATTCCCACTACATCCCTTGTGCATAGAATGGTAAATATTCAGTACTTATTGACCAAAAGGGGGCAGTGTACTAGCACCAAGGAATCATCAGTAGACATCTAGCCACTATGGCAAGCAGCTAAAGGAAAGATTTCTCAGAAATGGGATAGAGGAGGTAGGGATTAGGTCCTATTTACTCCCTAAAATTACCACAAATTATTGACATAGGCAAGTCAAAACCAAAATCAGGCAGTTCTCATTTTGCATGGTTCTAATATGCATGAATGGTCCATCACCCCAGTATAGCTTAATAAGCCAGTCTCCCAACAACACAGTTCAAATTTTGGTCACCATGAGGGCACCTGGATGGCTCAGTCAGTTAAGCATCTGACTTCAGCTTAGGTCATGATCTCAGGGGTTCGAGCCCTAGTTTGGGCTCTGTGCTGACAGCTGAGAGCCTGGAGCCTGCTTCGGATTCTGTATCTCCCTCTCTCTCTTTGCCCCTTCCCCACTTGCACTCTGTCTCCCCATCTATTAAAAATAAATAAATATTAAAAAATTTTTTGGTCACCATGATACATTAACTGTAAGTTGCCAGAGAGAGTATAAAGGTCAATGCTAGCGCTTCAACGCATACCTCATTACACAGGCAGCAGCTGTACCCCGCTGCCCGGGACACACCACACCTTTCAAGTCTGTGGGTGGTGGGTCCCTGCACGTCTGTCACTCAGTCCACACACAGACAGTAAAGCGTGTAGTTGTGCAGTCTCCTTGTCTCCCAGTGATAAACCCATGTGCCATTTTGAGAAAATAAAAATAGTCATAAAAGGAAATTGGCCAACGAAGATCAAAGTGCAACAAAGACAATAAAATTGATAATTTTGGGAGTAAAATTTGGATCAAACATAAGTGAAATTATAGACCAAATACCCACCTGTGGGAATGTTTCCTCTGTCTGCAAAGGAGAGAACCAGGTGTGCAGCCAAGGAACTTAGTGAGGTGAACTTATCAACATAAGTGAGGAACGTGGTGTGGGAAAGGGTGACACTGACCCTAAGGAAGTGATGCTGGTATAAACTTCACACTAAAGGAATTCTTGAAGACGTTTCATGACATCAAAACCACAAAGGGTAAAATATCAGAAGCCAATCCACTTACAAAGGAAAATGACATCAAAAAGATGTTTACTTGTAAGTCATACGAGAAGAAGGCAAGCAGTGTTCACACTTGCTTTTGTTTCAAGAAATATAACGTTTTGATTCTCAATCTTCCTAATGTTTTAATTTACAGTAAGTGAATATTTATTTTTCTATTTTCCACATTTACATTTATAACTGGCAGTAAGAAAGTTGACAAAAACTTTTAAAAGTCACAGAGCAATCTTACTTTTCCTCTTTGATGGCTAAGTTAAGAGGGTTTTCCTTTAAAGAATAGAATTCTTTTCAGTGGAAAGTTGATCACCGAATATTTTTCTTAATTGTGTGCATTTATTTTTATATAATATGGCTTCAGAATGATGAATTGTTCAAAAATTGGAAACTATCAAAACTGTGAAGAAGAAAACACAAATCACCCCAAAGGACGCCACTATCTAATTATTAATTAGGGGACCTTGGTGGGTCAGTGGGTGAAGCATTTGACATTTGGTTTGGGCGCGGGTCACGATCTCACTGTCCAGAGTCGGAGCCCAGTGAGGGTACCACCTCAGTTCCATGCGGGCCCGAAGTCACTTAAGATTTTTTCTCTACCTCTCCTTCTGCCCCTCCCCCACTTGCATGTGCACACTCTCTTTAAAAAAATAATTATTTTTTCTCTAAAAAATAATATTTTGGGGGATGTTTTTCCATGTTTTCCCCCGTGCATATATTTTGATGAGATTTGGAGCATTCTGTACATATTTCTTCATTTGAAAATTGCTTCACCCCAAATGTTATATATATGTTATTTTTAAAAATGATAAGGTAGATGATCTTTTATATAAAGAACTGGTGTGCAAGTATATATGCATGAGAGACAGACACAGAGAGAAGGATCACAGATGTTACTATTTAAATGCAAGAGTTTGTATTATTTTATTTAGCATCAGAATTGGTTATATGGGCTACCTCATAGACTGGTGGTGGTATCTATCGAAAATTGGTACAAACTTCCCAGAGAACAATTTGGCAACATGTATCAAAATTTTAAAAGTAAACATCCTTTGACCTAGGAAAAATTCAATTCTAGAAATTTAACCATAGAAAATAATGGGACGACCACAAGGGTGTTCATCACATCTTGGTTTATGAGAGTAAAAGTAGAAAACAACAGTTTAAGGGTCTCTGGGGTCTCCATTGGTTGAGTGTCCCACTCTTGATTTTGATTCAGGTCATGATCCCAGGATTGTGGGATCTAGTCCCACATCAGGCTCCATCCTGGGCAACTTTCCAAATATGTAACATAGTTTATTAACTATAGTTACCATGCTGTTCATTATATCCTCAGAACTTACTTGTCTTTTATGTGGGAGTTTGTGCCTTTTGATTACCTCTGCCTGTATCAATGATCAATCTGTCCAATCCATTCTCTGTATCTACGAACTTATAATGTTTTTATTTGGTTTGCTTGCTTGTTTGTTTGTTTATTAGAGTCTACGTATCCATGAGATCATAAAGTATTTGTCTTCTCCTTACTTATTACACTTAGCATGATGCCCTCTAGGTCCATCCATTTCATCACAAACGGCAGAATTTTTTTTTTTTTTATGGCTGAGTGGTATTTCATTGTAGATATACAACACGTCTTCTCATTAGTCTATGGATGGACACTTAGGTTGTTGCCCTGCCTTGGGCTATTGTAAATAATGGAGTAAAAAACTTGGGGTGTACATATGTTTTCAAATTAGTGTTTTCATTTCATTTGGATAAATACCAAAAATTAGAATTGCTGGATCATATGGCAGTTCTATTTTTAATTTCTTGAGGAAACGCCATGCTGTTTCCCATGATTGTTCCACTTTGCATTTCCACCAACAATACACAAGTGTTCCCTTCTCTCCACATCTACACCACGTTTGTCACTTCTTGTCTTTTTGATAATATCCATTCTTACAGATGTGAAGTGATTTCTCGCTGTGGTTTTGATTTGCACTTCCCTGATGACCAGTGGTGTTGAGCACCTTTTCCTGTACTTGGCGGCCACCTGTATGCCGTCTTTGGAAATACGTCTATGCAGATCCCCTGCTCGATTTTAATTGGATTGTTTGGGTTTTGTTTTGTTTCATTTTGTTTTTGTTTTTGTTTTTGCTATTGAGTTGTATGAGTCCTTTATCTATTTTCGATATTAACTCCTTATCAGATTTATAATTTGCAAATATTTCCATAGGTTGCTGACTGAGGCTTGGAGACATTAAGTAACTTGCCTCAGACTGTTTTTTTTTTCCTTGAAGTAGCAAATACAAATATCTATTTCCTTATAAAAAATTGCGGAAAACAATATTTCAATAAGGATAATATGCCTTTGAAACATGCTACGTTTTAAAATATTTTATTAACTATTAAGACAGAAACAGAGCATGAATGGGAGAGGAGCAGAAGGAGAGAAAGACACAGAATCCAAAGCAGGCTCCAGGCTCTGAGCTGTCAGCACAGAGCCCGACGCAGGGCTCGAACCCATGAACTGTGAGATCATGACCTGAACCAAAGTCAACTACTCAACCAACTGAGCCACCCAGGCACCCCGAAACAGCTACTTTTTATCTAAGCCATCTTTTTACTGAAAAACCAATAAGAAAAGTGGAGAACGTTACCTTTTTTTTTCAAAGGTTTTATAGAAATGGCAGAAGATCCCCTGATGTTAGTTACATTAAGTCAGTTGTCATCATTCTTTGGCCACAATAGGCTGATCACTTGACAGAATTGTGACAAAGATGTTTTTTTTGCTCCAGAGGTCCTTGCACACTGTCTCCATGATGGTTAATTTAATATGTCAACTTGGCTGGCTCTGGGGTGTCCAAATTAAACATGATTTCTGTGTGTGTCTGTGAGAATATTTCTAGATGAGATTAGCGGTTAAAGTGTTGGATTTAGTAAAGTAGATTATCCTCTAAATTGTGGGTGGGTCTCATCTAATCTCTTCCAGGGCTAAAGAACAAAACGTAGAAGAAGGAATTCATCACCCTTTTCCCAGCATCACTGAGGAGGCACTTGAACTGGAATATTTACACCAATGGCTTTCCTGGGTCTCCCATCTCGCAGACCACAGATAGTAGGACCTCTCAACCTCTGACCTGAGCCAGTTCCTCATAATAAATTGTTTTGTGCCCCATTGGTTCTGTTTTTTAGAGCACCCCAACTGGCTAACTTAGTACCTGATGCAGCCACAACAGTTACATTATTTTATCCACCCCACTTCCTCGTGTTCTATCAGAGTCTTATAACTGAAGATAATCGGTGTTCATTCATACTGCATGTAAATTACTGGTAACAGCTGAACATTTTTACTTGATGGATTAAATGAGAATTTCAGATGAAAAGTCAGAGGGGCACTTGGGTGGCTCAGTCAGTTAAGCGTCCAACTTCAGCTCAGGTCATAATCTCATGGTTTGTGGGTTCGAGCTCTGTGTCGGACTCTGTGCTGACAGCTCAGAGCCTGGAGCCTGTTTCAGATTCTGTGTGTCCCTCTCTCTCTGCCCCTCCCATGCTCACACTCTGTCTCTGTTTCTCAACAATAAATACATGTTTAAAAAAAATTTTTTTCAAGTTATAGGCATTTTCAGCAGAGTCCTTGGAGAAACTCAGAGTCATTTTATTTATTTATTTATTTTTTCACAGCTGAAATGGTTTTAATTGAAGCAAATAGATGTAAATAATGAATGATAGAGTATTTTAGGACATTATGGCTTAAAATACTATTTACTTTTAATTTCACAAATAAACACAGCTGTATTGTTGTGAAAAGCAATGAAAGACATGCACCTCTACTAGCAGTTTTAGCACTTCTGACCAAGTAAGACACCAACTCCTTAAAAAATATGCTTCATGTACTGTACTGGTTTTTTTTAAAGATGTAAATTTTAATACATTATTTCTTTTTTGAACTTGAACGGGAACCAGAATGGGATGATCCAGAAGATGACCTGTGGTGCCTGGGTAAAGTAGTGGTGTTCCGAGGGGTTGGCCCTGGGCTCAGGGTTGTTTAGTGTTTTCACTGATCACCTGGCTTTAGGGTGACCGTGATCTTGTTCGTCTTTTTTTGCGATCACCAGATGAAGAAGATCTAGAACGACTTCTCTTTCTGTTCCTCTCAGGAGAAGATGATGACCTTGAATAAGATCTTTTTCGTAGGGAAGAAGAGCCCCTGTGGGACCTGGAGCTGGATCTTGATTTCGACCCAGGAGATCTCGAACGTTCTCTGGAACTGGACCGAGATCTTGACTGCAAACTGGAAGAACTTCTTGAACGGGACCTGGACCTAGACCTTGAACTTGAGGGGGAGGATGAGCGTGATGAAGATCGTGAATGTGCAGATCGAGACTTTGAGTGACTTCGTCTGTTAGATTTCTTTTTATTACTACCTTCTTCTTCACTGGCATCAAGATTATATTTTGAGAGATCAGCATCATCTTCATCCTCATCCTCATCTAATTTATATTTAGAAAGATCTTCATCCTCATCCTCTTCTTCTCCTTCAGATTCCTTATCTTCAACTTCCTTTAAAATAGATGCAGGACCAACTGCCTTCCCCCTGTATTTTTTCTTTTTGCGTCCAAACTCATCATATTCACCATCATATTCTTCTCTTTCTATATATTCAACATTTTCTCTTTCATTAAAACCACCACCATAACCTGTTCTTTCTTCTAACTTAACGTGCTTTGGAGTATTACACATGTTACACTCTGATCTTCTGGCCCAATTCACATTACTGCACGTTTTGCACTGCCAGTCAATAGCACTAAAAAGGCCTCGGCTCTTTTCTGCAAGTGTCTTTCCTATTTCAGTACCCCCAGCTTTCATCATCTTAGCCTCAGTGGTTTTCTCCTGACCACATCTATTACAGCTGGTTCTTCTAGCAAAGTTTACATTTCCACGTTTTTTGTTGGGGCAAATCCAGTCCCCGTCACTGACTCGGAAATTCTTGGTCGACATCTTGGATGCCGCCACCACAGCCACCCGCAGCTACGTTTTCCTCAGAGTCATTTATGTAGAGCACAGTCTATTTTTGTGTCAGGAAATTCCTCTATAAACAGGTATTATCTGACTGTTGTTTCAGTTTTCTATTGACGTGTAACAAATCACAGATTTGGTGGTTCAAGAGAATACAAATTTATCTCACACTTCTGTAGACCAGAGATTTTAGTGCTGGGCTAAAACCAAGGTGTCTTTCATTACTGGGACTCTGAGCTCATTTCTAATATCAGTTTTAGAAGATGAACCTCTGTAGAATTTTTTAGATATTAAAAAATTTTTTCAATGAATATACACATTGGGTATACTTAGTCCTTTGTGAGAAATTACACGAAACATTTGATTCACAATAACATGAACCAACATGGTTTTATTGGCTCTTAATAGTCAAATCCTATGCTGAGTGAATTTAGGGACCAGGAAACACCTTTGTGCTCCTAAATATTTCCCTTTCTCATAAATTTGCAAGTCAATTACATCTTTAAGTAAAGTCATTGAGAGTAAGTTTAAAAATGACTAAGTTTGAGTGAATGCAAATATTGTTTTCTTTATTCAGTTACTGGAAATGGAAATATTATTTATCGGTTTAGTTGATCAGTCCCCTAGTGCTGGCAAGGGCAGTGGGACAGAGTGGAGGCCTGGGTAGATGGTGCTGACTGGACCCTCACCCAGGGGGCTGGAGTCTTCTACTTAGACCTGTGGTTTCCCAACGCACCACAGGGTGAGGGAACCACATGGCATTCTCTCAAATCTTGGTTATCTTGTACTTCAGGGAGGACTTGAGTGTTGGGCTCCCACTTCCAGTGTTGGGCCCAGGAGAGAGACCAGCCTGCTAGTAGGTGGTCTAAATCTTGACCTTGGGTTGGCCTGAGGAGATGTGTTTAGGAGTGTGCTGAGATGCATCTACAGTACTTGTTTACTGTGGTCAGTTTGATGGGCCTCCTTGCTCAGACCCCTTCCTTGACTTGACCTTGTTTTTGATCTCGCACTCCTGCTCTGTCAAGATGAGCCTGATTGAGCTGAGGACTCTTTCATTGGGAAAAAGCTGAATTATCCATCTTTTGCAAAAAAGATGCACTTACCTTTGAAAACCTCCGTGGCTGATGTGAGGGAGGCAAGAAAGGAGGGTTATTGTGTAGAATGATTCCACTAATGGAATGACTGCTATCTATTGGCTTGATGGAATCTTTTTCTGCATGGGGAGCATTGTATGTGCTCGCATGAATGCTGACTACAGTACAGCATTAATAAACTCTTGTCCTTTATTGTATTTAATGTAACTGGCGATGAGGCTGCAGAGGAAAGGGTCTATATCTGTAGACAGCCTGGCCTGGAATGAAGCAAAACCTTCCTAAGCATAATCGTGAATGGAAAAGCAAAAGACGGTCCACAGGTGCTTGAAGGGACAAAAAACTACATTAGTGCCAGTTGCCGGCACCTGCCAATGTTCTGAAAAATCACTGATTTCTGCCAAACACCGCAGCCTGAGACTGAGATCTGAGCATGGGAGTTGATCACCTGCAATCCCACAGCAAGAGAGCGAGAGCGAGAAGAACCATTAGCTCTTCTTTTCTGATCATGGGATGTTTGTTGTCACGTAGACTTGTACTGCAAGACATGCCTCGTTTATCAAGTTAAAATTTATTAGAAACATTTGCTCGTCTTGCAGAACACTCGCAGAACAAGTTACTCACAATTCAAGGTTTCACTGTATTACATACGAAACAATCAACACAGTAAGTCTACTCACCATGTCACCGCACAATTGACCCCCTTCATCCTTTTCACCCACGCCCATCTCTTCCTTTGTGATAATCGCCAGTTTGTTCACTGTATCCATGAGTTTTCCTTTGTTTGTTTTGTTTTTTAGATTCCACATTTCAGTGATATCATATGATATTTGTCTTTCTCTGTCCACCGCACTTCACTTAGCATCATACCCCAAGGTTCGTCCATGTCGTCACAAATGGCATGATTTCCTCCTTTTATATGGCTGAAGAGCAGTCCGCTGTGCATACACACCACTCCTTATCCATTCATCTGTCCATGAGCATTTAGGTTGTTTCCATATCATGGCATTGTGAATAATGCTACCATTAACATAGTGGGTGCATATGTCTTTTCAAGTTAGAGTTTATTATCTTCAGATAAGTCTCCAGAAGTGAAATAGCTGGATCATACAGTAGTTCTATTTTTGACTTTTGAGGAAACTACATGCCTTTTATTCATAGTGGCTGTGCCAATTTACACTCCCACCAGCAATGCATGAGGGTTCCCTTTTCTACACAACCTCTCCAATACTGGCTATTTTTTGTCTTTTGTTTTATTTTTTAAATTTTTTAACTTTTAATTTTCTTATTTTAGAAACAGATGTGTGAGCCAAGAAGAGGGGCAGAGGGAGAGAGAGAATCTTTTTTTCTAACTTATTTTGATAGAGAGCAAGAGAGGGAGAGAGAGTGTACATGTGCACACGTGTAAAAGGGGGAGGGGCAGAGAGAGAGAGAGAGGGAGTTAGAGAATCCCTAGTAGGCTCTGTGCACCGTCAGTGTAGACATGGGGCTGCATCTCACGAACCGAGAGCCCATGACCTGAGCCAAAATCAAGAGTTGGACACTTAACTAACCAAGCCACCAAGGCACCCCAAGGGAGAATCTCTCTCTCTCTCTCTTTTTTAAACTTATTGTCAAGTTAGCTAACATACAATATATACAGTGTGCTCTTGGCTTCGGGAGTAGAGTCCTGTGATTCATCACTTACGTACAACACCCAGTGCTTATCCCAACAAGTGCCTTCCTCAATGCCCATCAACCACTTTGCCCATTCCCTCTCCCTCCACCCCCACTAACTTTTGGGTTGTTCTCTGTATTTAAAAGTCCCAAGAGAGAATCTTAGGCAGACTCCATGCTCAGCATGGAGCTTGATGCGGGGTTCAATCCCATGACTCTGGATCATGACCTAGGCTGAAATCAGGAGTTGGACTGACTGAGCCACTCAGGCACCCTCACGTGCCTTTTTTAAAATTAAAGTTTTTAATCTTAGAATATTTTCAGATTTACAGAAAAGTTGCAAAGATAGCACAAAGAATTCCCAGATACCCTTTCCCAGTTTCTCCTAAAGTGAACACCTTATTTATTCATTTACTTATTTATTTTATTCATCAGCATTTACTGGGAGCTTAAACTCAGCCTTCACTATAGATGAGGCATTGCCATTAAAATCACACTGCAAATGGATCATGTGGTATCTGCTTCTAGGCTCTCACCCGTCATGCCGCTTCAGCCTCCAGTCTGCCTTTTACATCAAGAAGAATCTAGCGCAGTTGTTTTGGTCTGGGAATCAAGGCCTGGATTTCGGTCTGGACTCTGCTGCTTACCAGTATCTTCCTTGTAAACCACAGACAAGACTATTTACTCTGCCAAACTCGGAAAACTGGTTCGAGCATTTGTCAAGTGCCAGCTCTGTGAGGATAATGACATTGCTCGTCTCATTCGTTACTGATCCCCTGGAGCCTTGTAAAGGCCCAGAGCAGAGCTTTAGGCACTCACACAAACATGACTAAGATGAAGGAATATGAAATAAGGGAGTGTTCGTGACGTTTTTTATAAATTAAAAACGGCGTCAAGACGTTAGGAGTTTTAACCACTCGTCTCTAAACAGAGGATGTGTGTGTTATCGTTGAGGTCGGTCATGTTCTAGTCCATGACTGGAACCCGTTCACCGATTCCTATTTTGTTCACGACGGAGTCAAATCCTTTCTGAGTACCTGGCAAGGAGTGGGCGTGATGAACTGCCTCTCCATCTTGTTATGCTATTTTTAGAGGCGTGAGGCCAAGAACCAGTTTGCTATTTTTGCTAATATTTTCTGGCACTAATGAGAACTTGAAAACAAATATTGTTCTTTCTTCAAATTTTTATTTTCCTAGAGTGCTGATTTGCATTTTTGTTATCTACAGTTTTCCTGATTCTATTTCATGAGAAAAGTACATGTTTATCAACCGTGCATCTGCATTTTGTTACTTATTTCTGAAAAACCTTTATCTAACCCTTGCCTTTCACCTGTAATGAATTTTGTGTTTCATTTTGATTTGATTTTTTTTCCAGTCTGCTATATCAATAGACAAAACCTGAGATATTATATTTAGGATCCCTTTGCTGGAAGGGCAAACTGAACATTTTATTTATGCTACAGCCCCTGGAGCTCCCTTGGGGACAATGTCACTATTTCCATCCTCATGATTGTTTTGTGAAATAGTCCCTTGTTATTACTAAATCTTCTGAACTTACCAGTTCTGGGGAGGAAGGAAAGGGTGTAAATATTTGAGCCTCCCCAACACCTAGAACCCGACAGTGGCACATCTGTCCAGTACGTCTATGAGTCAGCCCGTTTGCATAGAGAATGTGGTCCTGGGAAAGAAAGCTAGCAGTAGCATCAAGTTTGAATATAAAATGCTACCCTGAGTTTAAAATATATATACAAAACCAGAGTTCACTCGTGTATAAGGTCAAACATTGCCCTGAATGGCAATCACACTGGTACGGAATTATATAGTTTTAGAACCAGAAGTTCTATTTTGAGTCCCTCATTTTATATATGAAGAAATGGAGGCCTAGCGAGGCTGGTAGACTGTTACCGTTCGGACAGCCAGCCCGTGGCAAAGTCAGGAAAGAAACACAGGCTTTGGGATCTGAACACTAGCTTTCTCAGTTGCTTTTTAGTGGTTATTATTCACTTTAGAGATTACCCAGGGCGCCTGCTTTCGCTCGTTGGTCCTGCCTCTGTTATAAAACATTTGCTAATTGTATCTGATAGGGCTGGGAGGTAGACTGTCAGTCAATCAATTTTGTGCGCTTTAGTAGATTGGGTAAAGATTTAATGGGAAGGAGTTATTTAAAAGATAAAGAGAAGCTTTTTATAGATTGTATGATTTTTATCTATGTGATTATATCCATTTTTATATATTTCCTTTTGTTAATTAAAACTATGTGTGTATACATATTATACCAACATAGATTTATATCAATATATTATTAGAAATATGATTCCAGACAATATTATGAATAATAAGCTTCATTCTACGACCTAAACAAAAAAGAAAAACCCCAGAAAATAATACTTTGCAATCCGGTTCAGCTGTCACACATGAATAACAATAAACAGTGCATGTCAATGTAACTCATACCACATTCTTGGAAATAAAATTAAAAGAAAATTGAGGTTAGAGATGGGTTAGAGATACATGTGGGGCAGAGGTTGGATTGATGGAGAAAGCGATTTTAAAAATACGATGTGAAAGTGGTTCTGTTAGTTGAATAAAATGAAATCCTATATATGTTATACACTCAAGGCAACTATAACATTTCTTCCAGTTTTGCAAAAGATACTTTTAAGAAGTCTTGCACAAGATTACCAAGATATCCATCATAAAATGTCATTGTCAGTATACTTGCAGAACACATAATTTCAAAATTTAATTCTGTCTTAGGTTAAAAAAAATACTAGAGATATGTCCAAAAAGAAAAAAAAGTAGTGAAAGTGTGAAAGAAATACAGAAAGAGAAAGAGAGAGATCTGTACAGAGGGTCATGTTTGAAAAGCAGAGCCAGTGAGGACAAAATTGCTTTAACAGACATGGTTCTTTACACCTTGGCGGCTAGAGGGAGCAGAGCCTAATGATGAGGGACGTGACTTCAGCAATTCTCTCTAGCGTCAGTGTTTCTTTTCATTCTTAATTATTCCTCTCACCTTTAAAACACGCCCCCTCTCTTCCAGTTACCACCCTTCGTACCAAAGCTACCAAAGAGTTGCCTCCTTACCGTCTTCGATTCCTTTGCTTCCTTCCAAACTATACCTTCTATTCCCTTTTCTTGTCTGTTACATTAGCTAGAACTTCAGTTTGATGTTGAAAAGGAGTGTTGGGTGGAGACATCTTTTCCTTGTTCCTGATCTTAGTGGGAAAACATCGAATTTCTTACCATTAATTATGATGTTAGCTGTAGGTTTTTCGTAGATATTCCATATCAAGTTGAAAATCTCTCTCTGTCCATTGTTGACCGAGAACTTCTATCGTGAATGGGTGTAGGATTTTGTCACATGCTTTTTCTGCATCTATGGGTATGATAGTGTGATTTGTTTTTTTCCTTTTCAACATGTTGATGTGACGTATTATATTATTACATTGATTTTCAAATGTTGAACTAGTCTTGCACACCTGGGATAAATCTCTTTTGGTAATGGTGTACAATTCTTTTTGTATATTCTTGGAGTTGATTGGCTAGTATTTTGTGGAGGATTTTTGCATCCATGTTCAGTCCCTTTTCTGCCATTGTCTCTTAAGCCACTTGGACGTGGTTTTTCTCTCCACTGACCACAGGCCCCAATAACTGCTGTACGTGAAACCAGTGGGCTTTGCCTGTCCCCACCTGCCTAGCAGCAGACGTGGATGCAGCTTGTTACCTCCGATCCTCGAAGCTTTATCTTTGCTGAGGTTTCCTCCAGGATCTTGTGCTCTCCTACCTCTCTTCTCCTTTGCTGACCTTCCTCATTTCTCTTTGGACCACATCTGT
Organism: Mungos mungo; assembly: GCA_004023785.1. Lineage (NCBI taxonomy): Eukaryota > Metazoa > Chordata > Mammalia > Carnivora > Herpestidae > Mungos > Mungos mungo. Next base: position 96,337 of record PISW01005637.1, read on the forward strand.
ATCACACCCAGGTTCCTGGCATTAGATATCAGGTCTACAGCATCCACTCCGAAATCTGTATCTTCAGCTCAGTCCTGTCCTCTGAAATCTGTTCATACATCCAGTGTTCTATGTGAAATCTTCAAACTATGCCCAAATCGCAGTCTTGATCCTCCAAAATCTCTGGCATCTGGCGACTCGATCTTCCAACTGGCTTGGCTCCAAATTCCAAGTTATCCTTGATTCTTTCCTTTTGCTCTCACACTTTAAATTCAATCATCGGGAAATTTCTCTTGGCTGTACCTTCAGAATATCCGGAATCTGACATTTGTCACTCCTCCACTCCTATGTCCTGGTCTCAGCCACCACTTTCATCTTACTTAAACCATTTTAATGGACACTTAGCTCTTCTGCCTGCTTTCTCTCTTTCCCCGTTCCCTCTCCCCAGTCTGTTGTCAAATAGAGTGTCACTTTATAGTGAATTCTGGGTATGTGTCCTCTGCTCAAACCCTCCAACATCAAACGATCTCAGGGTAGAAACTTCTCTGTCTTCATTGTTGCTACCTTCCTTCTTCTGACCACTTTGGGGCTCCTGGACCACTGGACACGTTTCACCTCGTTGTCATGGCGGTGTTCTCATTCTGCTGCCCGCATTGCTTTTCCTCCACATGTCCTCATGACGCCTGTTCTCAGTATGCTTCCTTTTTTTTTTTTTTTAACATTTATTTATTTTTGAGAGACGGAGAGACAGAGCATGATCGGGAAGGGGCAGAGAGAGAGGGAGACACAGAATCTGAAGGAGGCTCCAGGCTCTGAGCAGTCAGCACAGAACCTGACGCGGGGTTCGAACTGACAAACTGCGAGATCATGACCTGAGCCAAAGTCAGAAGCTTAACCGACTGAGCCGCCCAGGTGCCCCTCTCAATATGTTTCTAAGCCTTTGCTCAGTCGTCATTTTCATGATGAAGTCTTCCCATACTGTCCCTTTTAAAGCCTCAGCCCCTCTGACCTGTGGCTCTAGCTATTTCTCTTCCTCGCTTTATTTTTTCTCCCAAGTATTTATCTTCTTCTTTTTAAAAAAATGTTTATTTAGGGGCACCTGGGTTGCTCAGTCAGTTAAGTGTCTGACTTCAGCTCAGGTCATGATCTCATGGTTCATGAGTTCAAGCCCCGTATCAGGCTCTGTACTGACAGCTTAGAGCCTGGAGCCTGCTTCAGAATCTGTGTCTTCTTCTCTCTCTGCCCCTCCACCCCATACACTCTGTCTGTCTATCTCTTAAAAATAAGTGAACATTAAAAATAATGTTTATTTACTGGGGCACCTGGGTGGCTCAGTCAGCTAAGCGTCTGACTCTTGATTTTAGCTCATGTCATGATCTCACAGTTCGTGGGATTCTGCTCCATGTCAGGTTCTGTGCAGACAGTGCAGAGCCTGCTTGGGACTCTGTCTTTCCCTCTCTCTCTGCGCCTCCCCCCACTAATGGGCGTGTGTTCTTTCTCTCAAAAGAAACAAATATGCTTATTTATTTTCTCAAAACCAAGAGAATAGGTTTATTTATTATTTCTCTCAAAATAAATATTTATTTGAGAGAAAAAGAGAGAGAGTAGGGGGAGGGTGAAAAGAGAGGGGAAAGAATCCCAAGTAGGCTTAGTTCTGCCAGTGTGGAGCTGACATGGGGCTCGAAACCAGGAACTGTGAGATCATGACCTGAACCAAAATTGAGTCAGACTTTTAACTGACTGAGCCACCCAGGTGCCCCTTAAAGAAGATTTTAAATGGCTTACATTATTTTTATACTTTTCAGTGTTTCATTTCTTTTATGATTTTGAATGTTAAGGTGATATGAAGCCATCAGCCTGAAGAGATCAAGATTTTACACTGGCAAAAATAGCATAGTACGATTCAGGTTAACGAATATATAACATCTGCTGGGTCCAAAACTCTACTCACCAAGCGGGGTGGGCTGGGAGTGGAGGGTGGCATTGAATGTAAGGTGGCAACTCTGGTTAAAATTTGGCTTCGAGGAGTTTTGAGATTTTGATGTGTGGAATTTTTATGCATCTAGCCCACAATTTAGAGTTCCCAGCTGTTGTAGAATTGGGAGAAATGTCAACTTCTTCATCCTTCTACTTTTTTTTCTTGAATTTGTCGTTTTTCCAAGTAGGCATAAAGCAAGTCCTTGGAGCCAACCGCCAGTAAGAGAATTTATCAGAATCTGTGTTGCGGGAGTAGTAGAAAGAGTGTATATGATAAAGCCAGGAGAGTTTTGTTGTGAGTTCTGCTGTCCTTTGTGGGGTGCAGATGTTTCTGGTTTCATATGTGTAGTGTTTATTTAATTCTGAGTCACTTAGATTTTGCAAAATGTGGTGTTGGCTGATTGCAGCAGTGGAAATGGAGCAGAGGAAACTGAGACCACAGATTTCTTCTAGGATTCTCAGGCTTAAATTAGACTTGCTGGTGTCTAATTTGTGTGTGTGTGTGTGTGTGTGTGTGTGTGAAAATGTACCATCTGAAAATAGAAGTGATATTTTAAGTCTTTTCAAAAATATGCACCCCATATATAAAGTCTATGAGATTCCTGTATAACTGATCTCAAAACATACCGTCTGCATTCTACTGTTTAAAAAATTGTGTAATGGATTAAAGTATCAATTTGTGTACCATTGATGAACGTTACACTATTTATCAGAGTGATATTCTTTCCTTTTTCTTTGCTTTTTTAATTCTGAAAAAAAATAAATGTTTGCCCTGACATTTCTAGCAATATGAAAGCACATAGAAAGTATATATATGTATATATATATATATATATATATACATATATATAATATAAAATTTAACTTGTTTCCTTTCTCCACTCTCATTCTTAGAGTTCCAGAAGTCACCTCTATTTTCAGTTGAGTGTACATCTTCCTAAAATCCTTGCTACGCGTATTAGTTTCCTACAGTTGCCATAACAAATACCACAGATGGGGCAGCTTGAGCAGCAGAATCTGTTGTCTCATAGTTCTAGAGGCTGGACGTCCAAGATCAAGGTGTTGGCACAGCTGGTTTCTCCTGAAGCCTCTCTCCCTTCTTGCTGTGTCCTCATATGGTCGTTTCTCCCTCAGGTCTCTTTTTTTTTTTTTTAATTTTTATTTATTTTTGTGTGAGAGAGAGACAGAGTGTGAGCAGGGAAGGGACAGAGAGAGAGGGAGACACAGAATTCAAAGCAGGCTCCAAGCTTCAGCACAGAGCCCTATATGAGGCTTGAACTCACAAATAGTGAGATTGTGAACTGAGCCGAAGTGCCCCTCCCTTAGGTCTCTTTGTGCGTCCCAGTCTCCTCTTCTTATGAAGACACGAGTATGATTGGATTAGGGCCCACATTTACAGGCTCATTTTACCTTTATCACCTCTTTAAAGGCCCTGTCTCCTAATACAGTCACATTCTGATGTATGCTAGTTAAGGCTTCCACATCTGAATTTCAGAAGCAAGGGCTGGACCCAATTCAGTCCACAGCACTATGTACAGCCACAGCATCTTTTTCCAGCATAGGCAGGAGTACAGTACACCTATATGCCTGCAATTTGTTTTTCACTTAACAGTATAACAAGATCTTTCAGTGTTGGTAGTTGTTCTCTTCACGGACGACCGTGTTCCCTGGTAACATTGCAATGTCCAAGCTACCAACGGATGTTTAGCTTGCTTCCAGTTACTTGCTATCATAGATAATACAGCATTGAATATCCTTGGAAATGTATCACTTTTCATATGTGTGATTGTTTCATTAAGGATGGATTGACAGGATTGGAATTTCTGGGTCAGAGTGTAGGACATTTATATGTTTTAACATATTGCAAATTGTGGTCCCTAAGGTATCAATTTATGTTCATAAGAAGAGGATTTGAGAGTGACTGTTAGTCTTCAACACTCCCCAACTTTGGCTACTATCAATATTTTGAAAAAATTGTATATCTGATGGACAAACTTACTGTTTTAATATGTATTTCTTTTATACCTCGACAGGTTGAACATCTGCTTATATGTGTCATATGTAATTCTGTAATTTTATGAAATGACTTTTTATATAAGATGGCCATTTTTCTTTTTTTTTAATTTTTATTTATTTTTCAGAGAGACAGAGAGAGACAGAGCATGAGCAGGGGAGGGGCAGAGAGAGGGAGACACAGAATCTGAAGCAGGCTTCAGGCTCTAGGCTCTAAGCTGTCAGTGCAGAGCCTGACGTGGGGCTCGAACCCATGAACTGCAAGATCATGACCTCAGCTGAAGTTTGATGCTTACCTGACTGAACCTTCCAGGTGCCCTTCAGATGCCCATTTTTCTATTGGGTTGTTGGTATTTTTCTTATTCATAATAGTTCTTCATATGTAATGACCATTTATCTTTCATCTGTTATACACTTTAAAATACCTCTTTTAGCTATGACTTGAGTTTTAATTTTGTTTCTGAGTTTTTTTGACTTAAAGAGGTTTTACATTTTTATGTGACCAAATCTATGCATGTTTTCCTTTAAAAAGTTTGCATGTGTTTTAGGAAGGCAATCTCTACTAATAGGCAATGGCCGTTTTCCTGTACTTTTTTAGGTATGAGTTAAACGTGTTTCTTTTCTTCCTTTCTTTCTTTCTTTCTTTCTTTCTTTCTTTCTTTCTTTCTTTCTTCTTTCTTTCTTTTTTATCACACAAGTCATTGTTTTAAACTATACATAAGAACTTGGAGTCAAACAAGAAAGTCTTTACTTTTCCATCGCTTGCCTACATACCCACCTCTCCTTACTGTACGCAGGCCACCAGCATTTCCTGCTTAGTACCTAGCATGCTAGCTCATTCACTATTTACATGCATCCATGTCTCTCTTTACAAAAACATAAGTAAGATCAAGATTTATGTCTGCTCATTTCACTTACTTTTTCTATGCAGCAGTATGTTTCAGAAACATTAAATGTCAGGACAAATAAGTCTACCTTATTCTTTTCAGTTTCTTGGAAACTTTAAATGTCAGGACAAATAAGTCTGCCTTACTCTGGAGTGGCTGAATGCTGGCGCACAGTGTCATATTATACTTTATTTAACTACTTCTGTGATAAACATGCAGTCTTTTTCAAATTGTTTTGCCATTATCACAATTTCAGAAAGTAGAATTGCTAGTTTTTGTTATTAATGTTTGGATTTTAAATTACTTGGTATTTTCTTTTTATAGACAACATAAGGCACGATTCTTCATCATACATTGAACAGCCTATCTTTTCTTTACCAATTTGAAATGCTATTTTATTACAATCACTTACAGTATCATACCTAATGCTTTACAATATTATATTTTACAATATATTTACCTAATTTTGCCTCTTGACTCGCTTTTATTATTTTCCTATTGTTATGCCAAGATAACACTCTTTTAATTATTGAATGATTATAAAATGTTTGATTATCTGCTCCAGCAAATTAATCTATATTATAATTTTTTTCCCTAAGAGTATTTAGGTGGTTCTTGCCATTTGCTTTATTTTCTTAATGAGCTAGAAACAGCTTGTCAAAATATAAAATCATTTTGAGTTGGATTTAGATTGATAATTTGATGTGGGAAGTACTGACTTTTTAGAGTATCAAGATGCCTACAGAGACAATGGTATGTCTCTCTATTTTTCCTAGTTCTCTTTGCTGTTTTGCATGTTTATCTTTAGTTACATTCCTGGGCCTAGTATTATTTTGGTATTACAAATGGGATTTTTTTCCCAGTACATTTTATAAATGGTTATTGCTGTTATGTAGGAAAGTTACTGTTTTCATTTCATTTCATTTTGCATCTCATTAAGTAGCCCGGTCCCCAAGAGCTTATAAATCTAACGCAAAGAAAAGCCAATATTTAAATTGGAACATAAGGAAAACTAGAGATATACTTGTGTGTTCTAATCTATAAATTACGATCAGAGCTCTCAAATGTTTAGCCAAGCTTATCATGGTGATCCAAGGCTTACTGGAGGAACCATTTGACATGGTCCTTCCTTCGAGAAGAGGAAATGGTATAAGCAATGGGTTATAGTGAATGATGACAGGGAGATTGAGTATGACACACACTTACAGAAAGGTTAGAATTTCTTGACAGCTTGGAGGATGAAATAAAACCCCAGAGATAACAATGAACCAAAAGAGAAGTTGGGGATGATTATAGAAGTTCCTCAAAGCTCCTCGAAGTGAGTGTTTTGGCTTTAACTCAGTGTATAATAGGAATCATTTTGGGGGTCAGAGAAGGGATTTTCAGAACGTGGAGTTGTAGAATGTTGTTTGTCACACGGGATGCATTTGCAGTCAAGGTTGCCAACTGGAGGGCTATTCCAGGACTATAATCTCATAGAGAAAAGGGTCTAACACAAAGTGGCAAACAAATTAATCACTTCCGAAGAAGACACAAATAGGACTTAAAAAGATTAGATATGAGAGAAGACCATGTATTATAATTTTTATCTTAGTAGAATGGAATAACAATATGATTGTCAGAAGTGAGCGGAAAGCTGTTTAAATGAAAGACAAAAGAAATTTGGATTAAAACACATTTAGATAAATTTTGAAAGAGAAAAGCACTTTTGGTATGAAACCAAATCGGGGTGATTGGTGCGCTGACATAATTCACCTGCCTAGCACACTTCTGGTCTTGAAGCAACTCACCATTTCCCAGTCTGCTTTTAATTCATGGTGCAGCAACACCTAATGCTTCTGAGGTGCCTCCTGACATGGTCAAAGGTGTTCTGTTTTGGCTTTTGCTTTGTTTGAAAATTATTAAACTTGAGAGAAATGAGTAACTGGAATGGGTTTACAGGGAATGTGTCTCTCTAAAAAGTACAACTGTGTTCAAGTGGAGCCCTTTATAAATGGTATTTTGATGATCTATAAAGGGTAAAGACATTAGATTTAAAGTTAAAGGTCACATGTATGGGGAATAGGAGGGAGAATGAGTAATGCTTTCAAATTCCATTGCAAAGGAACTATTTCTGTTGATGAACAGTGTAGATTTTTGAATTATAGAAAGTCACAACATTCACAAAATGCAATTTATGGTATTTATATATATCATACATTTGTTTTTTATTTTAATCAATAAACAGTTGTTGATTATTAAATATTAAAAGTAATAGGAACACTTCAGTTTCATAAAGATACTTCCAAGAAATCTAAAAAATAAGGGGGAAAATATTTGATTGACAAAAATAAACTTTTGGAATTCCAGAGTGTTATCTCTTTCATAGGATAAATGTAATGAATAACATCCAGGCAGTAGTTTTAGATATAAGTGAAAATACTAGAGATGAATTTTAGGCATCCTCTTAAGCTTCTCGTTAAAGAATTATGAAAACATAATCCCTTTTATGGTCCATAGCACATTATAAGGGCCAATCAGAAAACGAATAGCATTTCAAGGATACAGAGATTTCCAGTAGGAACTCATATTTATTTGATGGTTAATTCTAATTACCTATTCATAAAAATAGTTGAAAAAATAGAAATGCTTGATTGAGAACTGCCATCAAGTTTTTGGACATTTTTCTTTGATGTACAGTTTTATTTTATTTATTTACTTTAAAAAGAGGGGGAGGGGGCAGAGGAAAGAGAGATAATTAATGCCGGCTCCATGTTCAGCATGGAGCCCAATGTGGGGCTCTATCCCAAGACCCTGGGATCACGATCTGAGCCAAAATCAAGAGTCAGACGCTCAACCTACCAAAACACCCAGGAGCCCCCAGTTCTACCAGTTTCAACACATATGGATTCGCGTTGATGCCACCACATTCAATATGTGGAATAGTTCTGTCTCTACAAAGTCCCTCATGCTGCCCTTTGTCATCATTTCCTTCCTAGACCACTAACCACGGGCAACAAAGGATCTGTCCTCTGCACTGAGGTTTTATGTTTTTCAGAATATCAGAAAAATGGTATCATACAGAATGTAATTTTTGAGACTGGCTTCTTTCACACGGTATTATGTGTTTGAGACTCATCCAAGTTGTTGAGTATACCGTAGTTCATTCTTTTCATTGCTGCAGTATACTTCATTGTATTGTTGGACCTCCATTTGTTCATCCATCCATCCATCCACTCAAAGACATTTGGATTGTTTGTGGCTTTTGGCAATTGTGACTAGAACAGCTATAAACATTTATCTAAAGGTATTTAAGTGAATGTAAATTTTATTTTCTCTAAGGTATATCCCTAGGAGCGGGATTACTGGGTCATACGGTAAAATGTAGGTTTAATTTATTAATAAACTGCTACCGTATTTTTCAGTATCATTGAGATTCTGCATCATTGCCAGTGATGTTGGAGAGTTCCATTTGCTTCACACTCTTTTAGCACTTGGTATTTTGGCCATTTTCACTGGTGTGACTCTCACTGTGGCTTTAATATGCATTTCCCCAATGGCTAATATTGTTGAAAAATTTTTTTGCTTACTTATTGGCCATTCTTATGTCCCCTTTGGTGAAGTGTACAGGTAAGTTTTTGTTTATTTTTGAATTGGACTGTTTTCTTAATGTAGAGATAGGAGTTTTATTTTATTTATTTATTTATTTATTTATCTGGTATAGTCTGAACACAAGTTGTTTGTACAAGCGAGTATTTTCTCTTGGTCCATAACTTGCTTTTTCAATTTCTTAGCAGTGTCTTTCTCAGTTTTACAATTTTAATTCTATACAATTAACCAATATTTTCATTTTAAGGATTGTGCTTTTACTATCATGTGTATTCTAAGTCACAAAAATTTTCTCTATTATTTTCTTGTAAGACTTTATACTTTTATGTTTTATATAAAACATAAACATTTGTCCTATGATATAATTTGAATGCATTTTTGTATAGGCTGTGAGGTTTAAGTCATTTTTTTTCCAGGAATTGTTTCATTTATCTGGGTTGTTGAATTTCTGTGTGTAGAGTTATCAGAGCATCCCTTCCCCTTTCTGGAAAGGTCTGTGGAGTATGTTGTGAAATTCCACCCTCTCCCACCCCCCATTCTTCTCCCTCCTCACTCGCCCGCTCAAGTTCTACTCCCCCTTTCATTCTTGATATTGATAGTTGTGTCTTTCTTTTTTTTCTTTGTCAGTCTTGCTTGAGGTTGAGAAACTTTAATGATTGTTTCAAAGAACAAGCTTTTGGTTTACTTGATTTTCTTTATCTTGTTTTGGTGTGCTTCACATTTTTTTAAATGTTTATTTATATTTGAGAGAGAGCAGACAGAGCGTGAGTGGGTGAGGTGCAGAGAGAGAGAGACACACACACACAGAATCTGAAACAGGCTCCAGGCTCTTGACCTGTCAGCACAGAGCCTGATGTGGGGCTTGAACTCATGAACTGTGAGATCATGACCTTTTTTCCAGGTAGGGTGTAATGTTCTACACATATCAGTTATATTCAGATGATTGATTATCTAGTTCTTTTATGTCCCTTCTGTATTCATTTTCTCTCTACACGAGAGAGACAGGAATAGTAAAGCCTACAACTATAATTGTGAATTGCTCTGTTTCCTTCAGTTTTCTCAATTTTTTCCATTGTGTTAAAATATATATGTAAAATTTACCATTTTGGTCATTTTTAGATGTACAATTCAGTGACATTAAGTATGTAGGCATTGTTGGGCAAACATCTCCACTATCCATTTCCAAAACTTTTTCATCATCCCAAGTGGAACTCTACATGTTAAATGATAACTCCCCATTCCTTCCTCCCAGCAACCCCATGTAACCTTTATTCTATTTTCTGTCTCCCCTCTTTCAGGGACCTCATGTAGGAAAAAAAATCACACAGTACGTATCCTCTTTTTGGTTTGGGGCTGCCTCAAGCCTAGGCTTGGTCACAGCAGAGGAAAAACGGGAGACTCATCGCTGGTTTGCAGGAGAAGAGTTGGGATGGATGTGCTTATTCTGTCTTATCTGGCGCTAGAACGTCTTCCCTTCGATGTGGCTGTTTTATCACTGCTCCTTGGGAAACGCATGACGGAAAATGTTTTCAAGAAAACACTTATGGGGACCCCTGGCGGGAGGGCTCGATCGGTGGAGCTACCTACTCTTGATTTGGGCTCAGGTCATGGTCTCATGGGGTTCATGACTCCATTCCTGAGTCAGGCTCTCAAGCAGGGAACCTGTGGGGATTTTCTCCTTCGCTCTGCACCTCCCCTAAGCCTCCGCGTGTGCTGTCCCTCAAAATAAATAAATAAACACCCAGGGACACCTGGGGGGCTCAGTTGGCTAAGCGACTGACTTCCTCTCAGGTCATGATCTCACTGCTTGTTGGTTGGAGACCCGCGTGGGGCTCTGTGCTGACCGCTCAGAGCCTGGAGCCTGCTTCCGGTTCTGTGTCTCCCTCTCTCTCTGCCCCTCTCCCGCTTGCGCTCTGTCTCAAAAATAAAATAAAAATGTTAAAAAAATTTTAAAAGTCACTTATAAATTAGAAACTACATTTATTCTTAGAATTATTTTAACCGTATAGGTGATGTATTAAGACTTCTTCTCGAAATAGTTAATATAGTTAAGACTAAAAGATTCTTTTCATCAAAGTGTCTTGTTTCAGTTTTTTTCCCCCCTTTCCTGGAGGGTACTTTTCTAAGTGTCTTTTTTTTTGTCTTCCAAGTGGCTCTCTTAGAGGTCTAGCCATGTTTGTGAATAGGGAGAAACCCTACTTTTAACTGGCTCATTGTGTCTTATGGGTTTGATTTACCTCAGTTTATTAGACCATTCTCCTGTTAGGTACCTACATTTTTAAAATAAAGAACATGTTTGCTTAGAAAGAATATTAACATCTGTATTATAAACGATCCCTGCAGCCTCAAGTAGTCTGGTCCTGAGTTTTAATGGTGTTTGCTGAAGTTCTTGATTTGATGGCTAAAAGCTCGCAATTTTTTGTTTCTCAGCATCAAACCGTAGTCTTAACACTGTTAAACCAAATGTTGAGTCTCTTTGCTCAAAAGCAATGTACTAAATTGAATGCCAGTGGAAATCAATCACCGTGCATTGAATTCCAATAGCTTTCTCAAGAGTATAATTAAAATAATTGGCTCAATCCACAGCCACAAAAACTCAGTCCTGAATAACATAGCTTTCCCTATAATAGTATAATAGGATTTGATTTCTATACAAACTGGATTTTTGCCAGACTACAAATCCTCCTCTAACATCATTATTTATTTATTTGGCCATAACATGGTTCTGCTTCTTGGATTGTTGAGAATTGCATTTTGCTTTGGCTACAATACTGATGTTCTCTAGAAATCCACACATGAAGTACTCAGCATATTTAGAAGTTTGATGGCACATGGTGGCTTGAGCCACAAGTTCATCTCTGGCCTTTCTCCAAAGTCCCCTGCAATGGCAGTAAAGGAATAAAAAAGAGATAACCCATGAGGAATAAAAGGAGGCAAGCAACACAGTTGAGAAGTCAAAAATATTTGGAAGAACAAATGAAGGAATGGTAGCTACCTAGCGGCTGAAAGCCACAAAGGAGGAGGGAATGGACAGAGAACCATGCGCTTACATCATAAAACCTCAGAAAATTTGGGGGGATGTGAAGCTACCACAATAGTAGGCAGGACTGAACATCTTAATTTAAGAAGAGAAAATCGATTGGAAGAATATCAGGAGCTTTTGGGTTGTTGAGAGCCGTGTGGTTGAACAAGAATGGAAGGAATGAGGCATCTCCAGAGGGCAGGAAAGTTGGACTTACAGAAAAGCCCCTTCTAGCAGAAAAGTGTGGCCAGAATGCTGCCACTGCCTTCAACCAGGAAAATACTGCTCTCTCTATGTCGCTCTCCCCTAAGGACAGACCATGTGATTAGCTGAGTTTAAGTCGGGTCTCTGCTCCCTGGATGTACTGGGGAGGAGGGAGAGAAGGTAGATTTTCTGCTTTCTTAGTGGGAAACAGGCATCCAATGTGCTAGGCCATGCAGGTCTCCATGGGATTGTTGGATCCTAAATTACCAACTATTGTTTTCACTTGCCCACTTCCAGGCTGGGAACCCTAGGAATGTAATTGGATAAATCTGTTTCTTAAGATTCTGTTAAAACAACCCCACCTGGAAAAGGCAAAGTCAGCAGGTGAAAGTCATCTAGTCACTGCCCCACGGGACCATCAAATGCTGTAAGATGGTGATTAGTTACTCTGACCTATATAAACCCTGAGCTTCTGCTCAGCAGGGCGCTCTTCTGAGGAATCACACCTACTCAGGACGGGCCATTTGGCTGAACTAAAATAAACACCTAATGACCAACTCTGTTTGTGTTCGTGGATTCCATTCTCGGTGACTCGGTGACTCGGTGACTCGCATTGGGAAATAGGGTTCAACAGCGATTAGTCACTTCCTAAAAGAAAATCATTTAGCTGCTTAAAAGTGATGTTAATTATGATAATGCCCAGGGGCTAATCTTTTAAATGAGCATGATCCTTCCCATCTTTTAATTTTTTTTTAGTTTATTTATTTTGAGAGAGAGAGAATCTCAAACAGGCTCCACACCCTTGGTATGGAGTCCAACGCAGAGCTTGAACACATGAACCATGAGATCATGACCTGAACTGAAATCAAGAGTCAGATGCTTAACAGACGGAGCCACTTAGGCACGCATGACCCCTCGTCTCTTAAGACTCCTTAACCTCACATAGACAAGGATTCTCACTTTCCCCTATGCCTCTTCCCCTACAGAAGACGGTGGGTTCACTCTCCGGAAATATTGAGCCAGGGAGGCTCTGCACAGGACACTAAGCACTGCTGAGGTGGCAGTGAGGTGCAGCAAGTTGAGAAGTGAAAGGTTAAATGCTAGACGAGGAGTATCCCCCACTCCCTGCCTGCCCTTCTATAACATCGGCACCCAGGTTAATACTCTCTGAACATGAGGTTGGCCAACTGCTTTCTGGGGAAAAAGCATTTTTCTCCAAAATGCTTCACAAATTCTGACAATTAGGGACCTCCTAGTAAGATAACGAGTCATCCTAATAGAGGTCCAAGAATCAATGTGTGTGCCCAGACACTTAGACATGACAACAATCTCTTAGTGCCTTGTTCTTTTTCTTTTTACTCTTCATTTGTATTATAATTCTATTTTTTAAATTTTATTTTACTTTTTTTTATAGTTTATTGTCAAGTTGGTTTCCATATGACACCCAGTGCTCATCCCAACAAGTGCCCTCCTCCATGCCCATCTCCCATTTTCCCTTGTTCTATGAACCAACAGCAAAGAACCCCATTGGAGGAAAATCACCAACGTGAAAACAACATGGAGGGTCTCTCCAGTACAAACCCCAAAAAAGAACAAAGCTGGCAGTGTAGGAGCCAAAGAAGACTTCAAAAAAACCCATATGATGTCCTCAGAGAGATTAGATGTTGCATGCACAAAAAACGAACAGGGGTTATGAACAGAGGAAGGAGTTCTTAAAATAATTAAATAGGATATTCTAAATCAAAGTGTTGAAACACAGAGTTGAAGAAATCTTGTAGGACGTTACAACAGAAACAGAGAGAAAAGAATGGGAGAAAAGAAATAGAAGATTAAGGAAGATTAATGCAATTAAAATGCCAGAAAAAAACTGGGAAAATGGAGGGAATAATATAATATAAAAAAATAGAAGAAATCAACTAATCGGTCATAAACTGGGGACCTGTGTGTGTGTAAATCCTGAACCCAGAAAACTGGTTTTCTTTCACCTTTACTCCTTGACCCCCAGTTGCTCTGGGAAAGAGCATGCATGTGCTTGGTCAGGGACCGTCCCTCCCTATTCCAGTTCGCCACGCAGAAACGGGCAGGAAAATTATTTGCTCCTAGACTTGGATATGCTTGGCCGTATGGAGTAAGTAGGAGGTTATGGAAAACTTAGAGAAGGAGATACCCAAGAAGAGAGAGAGGAGAGGAAGTGATGCGTGGACATGTTGGGGATGGAGGTAATCATTAATCATTAACTATGAATTCAGAATACAGCGTCAAGTGACTGTTCTATGTAATCATCCCACTAGCTTTTTGGTTATAGACAAATATAACCATAAAATAGGAGGAAATAATTTCAATATTCACTGCTAATTAAGTAGACCCGGTTAATAGTCAAGGAATAGTGCTCGTATTCACAGAGGGCATTCATTTATGGGCGTACATATGCGGACGTGCACAGCGTTTGGGAGAAAGCCTTCAAGACCAGAAGGGCCCTTCAGTCCCTCTGCTGCTGCTGCTGCTGCTTTTTTTTTAAAGGAACTTTTTTTCAATGGTTATTATTTAGTTTTGAGAGAGAGAACCCAAGCAGAGAAAAGGCAGAGAGGGAGAGAGACACAGAATCTGAAGCAGGCTCCAGGCTCTGAGCTGTCAGAGCAGAGCTGGACCCGGGATTCGAACCAGGAACGATATCATGACCCGAGCCAAAGTCAGACGCTTAACTGATTGAGCCCCCCGGGGCCTCATAGTCCCTCTGGAGCTATGACAAGTTGCTCTTCCATATTTGATGAGCCGTTAATGCTTTCTGTTTCCTTGTTCAGCATTCTCTCTTATAGCCTCATAGGGGCTATTTTATATTTCCTGCATTCTCTGACATCTCCTTTTTTCCTTAGTATTGGGAAATAACTCTACTTCCTCATTTATGAAGAAAAGCGGCACCATTAAGCTTGTACTTTCCACAGCTTCTGTTGCCATCTGAGACTCTAGGTCTCTAACTCCATCCCAAATGTGTCTCCTGACCTGGAATTCTACAGATGCTTTGAATGTAACTGAACTTACTCTCTTGTCACCCCCTGTGATCGGCACCCTATACATAATGCTCAGGCCAGGACCCTAGGGAGGGATCATTCTTGATGTCCCCCCCACCCCCCATCCTTAATACCATGTCCCCTCTCCTTCACTACCATATCCCATTGGGTCAATCACCAGTTCTAGTTAGTCCTGTGGTCTTGCTATTTCTCTTCAACTCTTCTGTCCTCTGGATGACTCTGCCTGAGTCTCTCCCAGTTCTAATTTTCTGCGTTGCCTCTAGAGTGATTTTTTCTAAAGTAGAATTCTATTCCCTTTTTGTTTTTATGTAGATCCTGGCTGTGGTTCCTCTACTGAACTCAAGATAGTCCCAAGTTCCAAACTTTTGGTGTTCAAGAACTTCATG
This sequence comes from Mungos mungo, assembly GCA_004023785.1. Taxonomy (NCBI): domain Eukaryota; kingdom Metazoa; phylum Chordata; class Mammalia; order Carnivora; family Herpestidae; genus Mungos; species Mungos mungo. The sequence continues at coordinate 111,422 of PISW01005637.1, forward strand.
GTCCAACACTGTTCACCTCACCAGAATCCTCTGTTGCCGCTTCCTGCCTTCCCAGACTTTTGCCTTGTCAGAGGATATATAATCCAGAGCGCCTACGAATTCCCTGGGGGCTTATTTAAAATACAAAGTTCTGGACTCCAGATTCTGAGGTAGTAGATAAGCTTCAGGACTCTGCAAGCTGCATTGCAACAAGCCTTGCGACTCATACGGAGCGGACTTGTGGACCCCACCTGAGAAATTCTGCTGATCAGGGTCAACTAGGCTGTTTCTTGAAGCTTCATGCTGTTTAGCCTGTAGCGTTTCCATGTGCTGCATTCACCACCTGGAGTACCTTTTCCATTTTTTATCTTGTGCATTCCTTACCTCCATCTGTAACATAGCTCTTTATCCTTCCCTTCCAGGATGCAGCTTTTAAGTGGTGTCTTCTGAGAAACAAACCCTCACCACCTTTTCAAAGCTAGGTGGGCATGGGGCACCTGGGTGGCTCAGTTGGTTAAGTGATTGACTTCCTCTCAGGTCATGATCTCACTGCTTGTTGGTTGGAGACCCGCGTGAGGCTCTGTGCTGACCGCTCAGAGCCTGGAGCCTGCTTCAGATTCTGTGTCTCCCTCTTTCTGCCCTTCCCTGGCTCACACTCTGTCCCCCAGAAATAAATCTAAAAAAACCTTTTTTTTAAAAGGTAAATGGGTAAACTCCTCTTCTTTGTACATGCTAAGGAATTTATTACACTCTCACTGCCTGCTCAGTGGTTTCTCCTATATGAGCTGATGAGCTCCTTATGGGCTTGCCTTTAATTGGTGAATCTTCCAAACTTGACATTTTCAAAAAAATAACAGTGCTGTACAAGGGCCATTAAATAAGTCCTATCTCCTGGCAGCACAAAATACCACAGAAATGGTATGGTGACCTCCTTCCATCTTTCTGCTCAACATAATGCCAAGAGTGAATTTCTCTTAGCCTTCGTTATATAGCCTGTTGGCTTTGCTTAGGGAGAAGCATGGAAACATCTCTCAATAAGTTCAGTATGGAGCCCAGAATTAATTTTCTTTCTGTCTTTCATTCGTTTTATTTTTAAGTATTCTCTACACCTAACATGAGGCTCAAACCCATGACTCCAAGATCAAGAGTTGCCTGCTTTACCAACGGAGCCAGCTAGGGGCCCCTCAGAATTACCTAACTTTCAACAAAACATTTCAAGGGAGGATAATGAACTTTGCTTAAGTGGATGATGAGTTTCTTTGTAGATATATTTTAAAAATTGAAGTCTTATTTTCCCATGGTAGTAAATGGGGATAAAAAGAAGATCTTAAATTGTTTAGGGTGGTTTGTGTGTTCCTTTGCAGGTTTCCATTGGGAGGGGGAACATTTCTGACAATAGCTAAAGGTGTTGGCGATAGCATGAAAAAGATGATTAGTTTTTGAGCTTTCAGGCAAGAACACCAGTGAATTAAAAAGCCTAACGCATCGCTGTAAGCAAAGCAGATTTAGTTAAACAATTATAATCGTATGGGCTGACCCGCCATCTATGCTTTTAGATGTTCAGGGCAGAAATAATTGTCCCTCAAGCTTAATTTTGAATTTTTAAAAACATTTTTTCCCATAAAACAGGAAACAATTGTGTGACTCAATTCCAGCATTCTTGTATTTTTTATCGACCTCCTTCACCCACCCCTGCCTGGCAGTGTGCCAGGTTGTGTCACCGGTGATGATCTCAGGGCGTGTTAACTGAGGTGTTATAAGGAGTTTGGAAATCCGAGAGGCTCCACTTGTTTATTCTCCCCTAGGGTGTGTGCAGTTTATTGCTTTGAACATGTTACTGTTAGGTGGGAGAGAACTTGAAATGTGTCATAGATTGGATTTTAATGAGAAAAATAAAACCAAGGAGAAAGGAGTGACTGAACGCACCATCAGGATTTTATGGTGCATTTGATTTCGTTTACTGTGCCAAATGTACCACATATTTTACTCAAATATAATTGTTGAGGTATGTTTTCTTAAGTCTTTTATTTTGAGAGAGGAGAGAGAGAGAGAGAGAGAGAATGAGAGGGAAAGAGAATGGGGGAAGGGGCAGAGAGAGAAAGGGAGACAGAGAGAATCCCAAGCTGTCAGCACATAGCCTGACAGTAGCCTGACATGCGACTCAAATTCACAAATTGTGAGATCATGACCTGGGCCAAAATCAAGAGATGCTTGGCCAGTTGAACCACCCAGGTGCCCTGTGAAGTGTGTTTTAATTCATGGCCGCACCCTGGTGACTTCTTCCAAACCTTCTGTTTTGATTTCTCAAGGATAATCATTGGCACTTAACGCTCTTCTCTATAGTCTTTATAGATACACTATACTTTTGTGGCTTTTTTTTTTTTGGTCAAATAAATACACAGGAAGTGTTTACCATTATATATGATAGCTGAATCATGCCATTAGGAAAATAGATGCGTAGTACGTATGTTTATTCACAGGATGCGGATTCCTAATCAGTACACAAATGAGTCCCAGAGCAAGGCCGACACATAACTTCATAAGTAAGATGTGTTTCAGGTGTCCTTTAGACACTGTGTTTCCACCATTAGTCATCCCGTTCGTTCCTTGTGTCCCATAGACCAGAATTCCAATGCCAAAGTCAGTGGTCCTGAGCCTGTCACCTGAAACTAAGTTTGTCTCTCCATGGAGGTCAGGCCAAAAGAGTGTGGAAAGAAAGGGTTTTACTTGGAACCAGTAAGGGGAGCACCAGGATATTCCCACAGCAGTGCCCGCCCCTTCCCCAACAACAAGGTTGGGGAAGTGTTAAGCTGAGGGTGCACGTACCTTCATGGAGGGTCTGGTCAAAAGAGAGTTCTGAGTAGAATTGGGGCCAAAGTCATCCCAGGATGACTAGAATCCAGGTCCTGGTTGATTGAAGTCATGGGGGCCTGCAAGGGTCTATGTCAAGGGTCCTCTCCATCCAGTTAGTCTGGGGTTTGACTTCTCAGAGGAGTTTAAATCCTGCAAAAAACTCAAGAATGTGCACTAGCTCATTACTTTTGAAACAGCACTGGGAGTTTTACCATTGCTTTTTTGTCTCTGATAGGGTTAGGCTATTTTTAGGCCTAGTAGAGGTTTCTGGATTTTGCATTCTCTCTATTTCCATAAAATTTTTATCTATTGTGGTCTACTTTCTTGTAGTTGGAACATATCCGAGGCAGTTCTGCAAGAAATTGGCTCGGGCAGGTCTTGCCGGTCAGGCATGGGTCACAAAATGGCTGGGGGCCTAAAATGACATTTCTTATGTTAAGAAAGCTATGTCTCATCCTTCTTTTTCTGGGAGACCCCTAACTCATCTGTCTGTAAGCCCATCACCATGGGAACCCTCCGGGGGCTGCTCTCTCCCTCACACCCAACTGCTTCAACATATCCTCTCTCTCTCTCTGACTTCCCATTTCTCCACCAAGAAGGTACAGGAAAAGATGTTTGAATTTTCACCCCACATGATGCTGCTTCACACTTCTACAACTTGTTTTGCCTCATGGATCCAAGGACAGAGATTTGTTGGTCATTCAGTGGGAGGAGTCTACTCTATTTCCTCATGTTTTTTACAAAGAGGGCTAAGAGCTTCCATGGTAAAATATCTAACTTTGTTCATGCAAAGATAGTTCCATAAGTGAAAGATGATTAAAGTTCTCATAAAAAGTGTATCAACTCTCTCTAATCTTCAAATTAGCTTACCTACATTTTGGCACAGATATCTTGATGGAGAGATCAGAGAGAACCCTGGAGGTGGTTACCTAGCAACCAGCTTTAAGTTATAATGAGGTTAAGTAAGTTTGTCCAGGATCCAAACTGTATGAGGAACAGACACCTGGCCAAGATTAACCAACATCCATTAACCTGAAAAGTCCCACGAGTCAAGGTTGTCTTCTTAGTTATAAACAAATATAATGCTTTGAAGATAGTAAATTATGTTGATGTTTTGAGCTTTTCCTTGTGATTGTTTTCTTTTTTCTCGTTGTATTCAATGTGCCTGTCCTCGTCCCCTTCCTTCCTCTCCCAATGCATCCAGTCCACCACGGAGTCTTGCCAGCTGTCTCTCCTCACCCCTGTAACATCGGGTGCCTTTCCATGTAGCTCTCACCCCCTCCGGTTTACACGGCCATCATGTCTCCTTGACCACACTCAGAGATGAAGTGCAAACTTCTGTAATTCATTTGGCTTAGACTTTCCCGTGCCTCTGTCTAGTCCTCCATGCCACTGGAGTTCCCTGTGCAGCACAGTTCTTAGATTCTTTAAGTTTATAGTTAAGGCACTTGTGCAACCAAGGGCTCAAATGGGATTGAGTGGGAAGGATCCATTGATCCGTTCATAGTCACGTGTGCTCCCTCTGAGACCTGGAACAGGTGTTTCCTGTGAATTGTTGAGAAAGGATTCCCCCTCCTCATCCACCGCTCTTCTGAGCTGAGTGTCCATGTGTGTCCGGACTGATGTGCACAAGTTGCCTGAGCATGCCTTTCTCTCTGGGTCATTCTCAGCACCAGAAGGGGCAACTGTGTTCCTGGTGAGAGACTCTGAGGGAATAGAGCCACGGAGACTTTGTCAAGATGCAAAATTGGAGTCCTTGTTTTCTGCCCATTTTCTTTGCTCTGCTAATGGAGGGATCCACCATTTGTGACAACATAGACAGGCCTGAAGGGCACTTATACTAAGTGAAATCCATTGAAGAAAGACAACTACTGTATGATCTCACTTACAGGTGGAATCTAAAACAAAACAAAACAAAACACCCACCAAACTCATAGAAAAGAGTTTAGGTTTGTGCCTCAAAAGAGGCAGAGGAAGGGGGCATTTCCAGAAGGTGGTGAAAAGGCACAAACGTCCAGTCATAAGATAAATAAGTACTACGGACGTAACGTGCAACATGACGCAGATGTTGTAGCTAATGCTGCCCTGTCATATGTAGGGAAGTTGTTAAGAGGACAGATCCCACGAATTCTCATCACAAGAGGATTTTTCTTTTTCTTTCTTTTTTTATTGCATGTATACAAGATAATGGATGCTAACTAAATCTATTGTGGTCATCATTTCACATTATATGTAAATCAAATCATTGTGTTAGACACCTTAAACCTTACACATTAATATATGACAATTATTTTTCAATAAAACTGGAAAAAAGAGAAAAGATATTAGAAAATCAGTTTTTGTTTCTTTAAGCTTTTACTGCCAAGTAATTTCAAATGTGCAGAGATGTTGAAAGAAGAATACAAAGGATTTCTGTACACCCTTTACATACTCTCTCATTCTCTCTCTACACACATGCGCGCGCGCACACACACACATTATTTCATATTTTTTGAGTCATTTGAGAGTAAATTGCAGACATGATACCCCATTACCCTAAAAATGAAGGCACTGTTCTCCATACCAGAATATATCCATTAAAAGCAGGAAATCACTTTATATGGCTACCATCCAATGCCCACACCTCATTCAAATATTGAGTTGATCCAATCACCTTTTCTATTAGGAACAGGATTCAGGCTAGGATCTCATTCTATTTTCCTTCATTCTAGAACAGTTCTACACATTTTCCTTGTGTGTGTGTGTGTGTGTGTGTGTGTGTGTGTGTGTGTGTGAGAGAGAGAGAGAGAGAGAGAGAGAGAGAGAGAGAGAGAGACCTTAACATATTTGAAAACCAGGTGTTGACTTTCATTTCAATTTAGTCTGATGATTTCTTATGAAAATGCATTCAGGTGATGGATTTGGGGCACAAACGCCACAGAAAGGTGGTTTTAGGTTTAGGCTCTGCCAGTCCATTTTGCTTTATGTGTGACCCCGGATGTTCCTCAGATGTGAGCAGTGACTTTGTGGGTCATTCCACACCTGTCCCAGCACTGTTTTCTTCTTTTCTGCGCCTCTGCCACGCAGAAGGGGGTGGTGCTGGAAGAGAGGGGAGTCTATGGCACAGAGAAACTGGGCAGTCGGGTTAGGGAGAGGCGGAGTCAGGGACCAGTTACAAGTGAGCTCAAATTTGATGTTGGGCTGGTGGAAACACAAGTGACACAGGTGGGAAGTGAAAGCAGCCTCACCCCTGAAGGTCCTGGGTTAGGGCTGGGGTCAAGCTCATCCCCATCATGGATTGCTCTGTGGTATGCATTAGTTCTTACTAACTTCAGACAGCTCAAAAGTTAAGCCATCCTCCTGGCCTGGCATCCACTTTCAGCAATGCCCATCCAGTGACACGGAAAGGTCTCTCACCACTTTGCTAATCTGAGGGTCCTCTGTGTATCAGGAGCCCGGCATCCTGTGGTATAAATGGAGAAACTCAGCCAAACTCAAGACTGGCTAAATCAGAATTTCCATCTTAACAAGCATTTCAGGTGACTCACGCACACTGAGAAGCACTGCATTACTTTGTTGATTCATTCCAAAGTATCTGAGCACTTAAGTCACATGTTGGGCAGTGTAGGAGACTGGGGGAGAAGGAGATTGTTTTGGTACTTCTTCTCCAGTCTTGGGCTGAATATATTTACATTTTAAACACCTTTTATTCTTCTCTTTAAACTCTCAAATAAACATCCTTCACCTCAAATATTCTAATTCAATCTTTCTAGTGTGGTACCAGCATCTCTATTTTCTACAGGCTCCCCTGGCGGTCCTAATGTCTATCTAGAGTTAGGTCAGTATCCTGTTCTCACACATGGAGAAATTATAGGAATTAAATGTATAAATGTGCAGCAATCTTAGGAATAAAAGACTTCCAATACTCCTGCCTCCTAATTCTTGAACTTCAGGATTATCTCTTCCTCTCTAGTTGTTCTCATGTTTATACATATGTCATGTCTAAGAAACACGAGCTCACCAAATCCCGATTTCACACGGTTCACTTTCAGAGGATCACCTCCTATCTTCCCCTCACTGTCCATGGTATATGGGCTCCGGGAGTACGGTGACCCTACTAGAACTTATTATCTATCCATCCGGCAATATTTTCACATCCTGCCTTATCAAGCTTACATTTAGTGACCCAACACCGTAATTCCTTCCTTCCCTATACCTCTGACTCCCTTGCCCTTCCCTTATTTAAAAAAAAAAAAAAAAGTTTGTTTATTTATTTTCAGAGGAGGGGGAGGGGCAGAGAGAGAATCTCAAGCAGGCTTCGCACTGGCAGCACAGAGCCCATCAAGAAGCTCCGTCTCATCAACAGAGAGATCCTTACCTGAACCAAAACCAAGAGTTCGAGGCTGAACGGACAGAGTCCCCGCCCTTTTCTTATTTCTTACCACACCTTTGGTAAACCCCAAACCTGGTGGAATGTGACTTTCTCTCAGTTCACAGCTGAACCTACGCAATAGAATGTGGATGTAAAACAAACACAACAAATACAAAATCCCAGATTGTGTTGACCTACTGATCGATCTCACTTTGTGTCCAATGGACCTGTGCACTGTCCAACAATCCTACCCCATTTCCCTAGTCTGGTAACCTGCCACGTGATTTTTGCCCCTAAATCTCCTGTTCCCCTCTCAGCAATGGTTCTTTCCGATCTCTGGGAAAAAGAGTGAGAAGTCCACCAAGCTCCTACCCCCCCCCCCCCCCCCCCCCCCCCCCCCCCCCCCGCCGCCTATCATGTTGCACATGCTTACCTGACCTCTCTGGCTGGTCTGGAGGCGAAGAGCACCTGTCCTTAACCAACACCACCCCTGCCCTTGGACTTCAGACCCCACTCTTCCCACCCACACAGGCACCCCAGGGGCCAGCTCTCCCATTCTTCTAGAATGCCAGTTTTCACCTCATCATTTCTATCAACTTTCACACAGGCTTCGTGTTCCATTAAAAAAAAACTCTCCTGATCCAGCTTCTCAGGCTGTTGCTCTTTCTTTGTTCCATTTTGCTCCCTCAATCTTTTTTAAGTTTATTTTTTGAGAGACATAGATAGCATGAGCAGAGGAAGGGCACAGAGATAGAGAATCCCAAGCAGGCTCCACACTGTGAACTATGAGATCATGACCTGAGTTGTATCACAAGTTGGAGGCTCAAACAGCTGGGCCACCCAGGTGCCCCCCTGCACTTCACTCTGTTAATAAGGGGCTGTCTATATACATTGTCTCTGATTTTTTTCATGCTATTATTTCTTGAATTCACTTTAAATTGCTACTGTTATAATTTTAAAAAAAGATCTCCATGATGCTAAGTGCAATGAATATTCTCAAATCTCATTTTACTTTATCTAGCAGCAGAATTTCAAGAATCAGTCCACGTTACTGGAGTATTTTATTTCTGGGTTCCTTTCTGGGATATCACTCTTTGATTCTACTCTTGTGCCTTCTCAGTCTCCCTTGCTTGCTCTTCCTGTTTCCTCTACTCCTTAATATTACAGTGCCCTATGGTTCAGTCTTCAGTCCTCTTTTCCTCTCTCTCTGCACCTGCTCTCCTGGTGCTCCCAACCAGTCTCCTAAGTTGGAAAGCTCAGCTAGGCCTTTGGGGGCTCTGTTATCTCTGACGTCACCTTCTGCTGCCCTGGTTCCTTTGAGTTTTCTCCACCAGTAACCCTGCTCTTGTCCACATGCAGGAAAGCTATCTGCAAAGCCTTCCGGCTTGGAATTCTTCCTTCTGGGATCTTCTTTCCCAAATTTCTAGATGACTTGTTCCCTGAGCCTCTCTCAGCTGTAGTTTACATGTAGGGCCTTCCTGGATCTCTGTCCTTCCATTTGTCATGCTCTTTCCCATCCTGGGCTCTATTCCTCTTCATTGGTTAATTTTCTTTTGTACCTACACTGTGCCCTGTAATTCACTTATTTACTTTTTGGGTTGTAATCTGTACCAATTTAAGGTCTCACAAAGACAGTGTATTGTTTTGTTTTTTTTGCCTGATAATATAAATATTTGTAAAATGAATAAATCTTAGATTTCTAGATACAATAGCTATCTCTACTTGCTTGCTGGAAACTTAAACCAGAATTTAATTTTCCAACAAATTCTTCCCCAATTTGTCTCCTCCCTAATCCATCTTCCTTCTCCCTGCAATAGTTCATTCTCTTACCTTATACAGACGGCAGCGTGGATTCAGAGATTAGGTAGCTTCTTTAAAGTCTCAAAGCTCATACATGGCAGAGCTGACATGGGTCCCCTGTTTAGCCGGAGAATCAGTCACTCTATATTTTCACATTCCCAATGACTGTTCCATAAACAAATTTAGGTTTTCCTTGAGAAATTGGTCTTCTACCTGCAGAGGTAATGAGAACTTCTGGCTTGTTTATCTCTTGGTATGTGTGGCTTATTCTTGGATTCTCTGAAGGATGATCCAAATGCAGCAGAGTCCAATGAGGAGCCATTCTACCTTTCATTTCTTTTAATGTGCATTTTTGCGAGAGTGTGCTAGTTGGGGAGGGGCAGCGAGAGGGGCTAGAGTATCGGAAGCGGCCCATACTCCAGCTCACAAACCCTGAGATGATGACCTGAGCTGAAGTCGGACACTCAACCAGCTAAGCCAGCCAGGCACTTCTGATGATCAATTGTTCCGTCACTAGACGGTGACATGATGAATGATGTCTGATGTTCATTGTCTACCATCACATACTGAGGGTGTCCAGTGAGAAGCTCTGCCACCTGGATATGGGTCTCAGCAGGCAGCTGCCCAGGACACCAACGCGAACAGGGACAAGGAGGTAGCTATTGGGAAAGTCCTCTTCCAGGTGCCTGAGAAGGTGGTGTGTGGGAGAAGGTATGACACATCAGGGTGTGAGGGAGTCTTGGTGGGGACCTCCGGTGGACATGTCCTCACAGAGATTTGGTTGTGAACGCACAGAGATATTTCTGTTCATTTATAGCCATAGCCCCCTTTAGTGACATCCAAACTATTCATAGGGTATTCTCTCTCTGGCAATCAGGTGGTTTATGCAAATTGGGCTTTATGATGATTTTGGAATAGTTGGTGTAAATCATTTTATCACCTTCAAAAGCTAATCCATTAACGATATCCGAAGAAAGTCTACATCGTGTGCATTAATTTAAAAACAGGATATTAGGTCTTTTAAAGATAATTTCAACTGTGATAAGTCATTGAATGGTTGTACAAATAATTTTATGCTTTTTTTAATCACCAACTTGTGTAAGTTTCCCCTCGATGATGACTACCAAGTGAAGACAGTAGTGTTAAAAGCTCTTATTAGAGGTTGCACGTGGTTATTTCAAGTAAAAGTCTGTTGGAAAATCAGGTTCAAATATTTAACTAAGAAATAGAACAGATTTTATCAGAAAGTTTTACTTTTTATCTTCATTATATAAAGTATGGCAATTACATAAATATACATACTATTGAAGTATAGTTGACACACAGCATTACATTAGTTTCAGGTGTGCAGCATAGTGATTCAAGAGCTCAGTATATTGCGCTAGGCTCACAAGTACAGCTACCACGTGTCCCCACACAACACTGTTACCATGCCATTGAGAGTGTTCCCTAGGCTGCGCTTTGACCTTCATGACTTATTCATTGCATAACGGGAAGCCTGTATCTACCAGTCCTCTGCGCCCGTTTTGCCCAGCCCCCTTCCTCCCTCCTTCCCTTCCAGCAACCATCAGTTTGTCTCTGTATTTATGGGTTTGTCTCTGATTGTTCATTTGTGTTGTTTTTGTAGATTCCACCTGCAAGTGAAAGCATATGGTATTTCTATTTCTCTGTTTGATTTATTTCACTTAGTATGCTATGAGTGGATCCCTCCTTGTTGCCACAACTGGAAAGTTCTTTTTAAAAGCTGAATAACATTCCATTATGTGTTTTTTATTCATTCATCTATCAACGAGTACCTGGATTGCTTCCATATCTTTGTTCCTGTAGGTAATGCTACAGTGAACATGGGGTATATATGTTGTTGAACCCAGTATGTAAATGTATATGTATATACATATATATTACACATATATAAATGTATATATGTAAATACCCAATAGTGGAGTTACTGAATCACATAGTAATTCTATTTTTAAGATTTTGAGGGGCCTAAAAATAGCATTACCGTATGATCCAGTAACTCCATTACTGGGTACTTACCCAAAGAGAATGAAAACACTAATTCAAAAACACACACTCCTATGTTTATTGCATTTTTTTTTTTCTTACAGAGTTTCATATTTGTCATTGAATTTGCCCAGAGAGCTGAACAAAGGACATTGTTTTCTGCGTGAGCCATGATGTGAGCAACATCGAGCAAGCACCGAGCCGCATCCCACTCAGGGAAAGGGCCGAGTCTCAGTCATGCCGAGAAGAAGCGGAGCTGTGACCCTCAGTGAGGCGCCCCAGCAGCGTCAGAGGCCAGTGTCCATCAGCAATTTGAGAACTGCTGTGTAACTTCTCAGTGGGACGCTGTGCCTTACTGAAATACTCAACAGTGATCTTAAAATGTTACTAAAGGTCTCCAATCCCGTCTCTGGTTCATTTATATTAATGGTTCATTTTGAGGGATGGAAGCTCTTGTACATGGTGATTGTCAGGGTGCTTTTTCTTCCCTTTAATTGTATAAGAGACATGAACACATAGTTGTCTTTATCTAATGAGGGATTATTTATCTCAATGCAGATGTGAGTGTCTTCAGTCCTAATTGACTTCGGTCCCACAGTCCTGTATCTCTGCACTGCGGTTTCTGCCGATTTCCTTTTTCCATCATCAAGTGATTTTTAATTGCTTTCCTCCTAGGCCAGTCCCATTAGAGTCTCTCATTCTGAGGTACGTTTCTCCTTTCTTTGAAAGCCCATAGGTATCTCATTTAATAAATCACACAAATCTTTTTAACTATGAGTTTATCAGACAACGCTTCTTACTTACCGCAGCACATTCTGTTTCTAATCGTTCTTGTGTCAGACAATTTGAAGTCGGTTCTGGAGTGTTGGCTGTTGGCAGCATTGGCTGAACTCAGGTTTGCCTCTTTGGAAGTCCGTCAGAAGCCTGGGTAAGACGAGCGCATTTTGCATCAGTAAATTAGAAAAAGACCATATTAAATAATAATACCCATGGTTGTCAAAATGGGGTTAAATTCACTGTCTTGCTTCCTTGGTGATTTTACAAAATCACAGAAACATTTGGAAATTAATTTGGCTTTATTAAGCATTGAGAAATCACTACTAACTTATATCAGTTCAGGAATTCTACTGAAGAAATCACCTAATAAAGGGGGAATGTTATCAGAGGTATTTATGCAACACTGAAAAGTGTGAAATTTACCGAAACAAATGTTCAAAGCAGAACAATAATTAAATAAACAATGTTATTTTTGTTCTAAGGAGCATTTTGTGACATAAAATATATGGCAACATGAAAAAATGTACTCACTTCACATACTATTAATTGAAAATCACAACTAAATACACTGTAAAATCTTGCGAGGAAATGATCAAGAACAGTACTGGTAGAGTGCTAATATAATAGGATTACGAAATATCAATTTTCATTCTGTAATTTTCAAATTCCACACAATACAGATATCCTGCTTAAATCTTAAAATAAGTCATGTTCAAGAATAGGGCCACGCAATTTGAATTTGAAAAACCCTGGGGCACCTGGGTGGCTCAGTCAGTTAAGCATCTGACTTTGGCTCAGGTCATGATTTCACGGTTCGTGGGTTCAAACCTTGCATCAGGCTCTGTGCTGACACTCAGAGCCTGGAGCCTGTCTTTGGATTCTGTATCTCCTTCTCTCTCTGACCCTCCCCTGCTTGAGCTGTCTCTCTCTCTCTGTGTGTCTCTCAAAAATAAATAAAAACATAAAAAAAATTTTTTTTAAAGAAAAATCCTAACATATCCAACTGACAGACAAACCCTAATAAAGGGTCCAAGAGCTTTGATTCATCACATGCTCTGCACGAGGGCCAGCTGTCTATCCAACCATTAACGTTTGTTCAGGTACAGAGCAAACATGGTTGGTTTTTGTTGTAACTTTCATCCTTTTTTAGAAAGTTTATTGGTTTATTTTGAGAGAAAGAGAGAGCATGCATGAGCAGCAAAAGGGCAGAGAGAGAGAGGGAGAGTGAGAATCCCGAGCAGGCTCTGTACTGTCAGCACAGAGCCCAAAGTGGGGCTCAATCCCACAAATTGTGAGATCATGACCTGAGCAGAAATCAAGAGTCAGATGCTTAACTGACTGAGCCATTCAGGTGCCCTTCTTTGCCTATTTTTTGATTTTAGTATTTTTTGTGGTTAATTTATGTAAGGCCCATATAGATTAAGGAATTCTGGAACTATTGGTTTTAGGTACAAAGATGTTTAAAATATTTTCTGTTATTTAAATCAGGAATCAGGATTCTATTTCCTGTACATCTTTTTCTGTACATAAGGATTTCCTACTTGTTTTCATTTTGGGGCCCTGAAAACACTGGAGAGTGGTTTATACACACATATGAAGAAATACAACATTGCCCACATCTCAGAAGCCTCCTTTTGTCTTTTTTCACTTTGTGGTCACAAGACCCCTCCTCCCTCTGGTGGTAATGGCGTTCAGTTCTTCCCTTCAGTGTGGGCTGAACTTGGCGACTTGCCTCAAACCAGTAGAATCCGGGAGAGACAACGGGGTGCCAATTTTGAGATTAAGTTGGATTGTGGCTTCTGTTTCCTCTTCCTCCTCCTCTGCTCCTCCCTGTCCCTCTCTTAGCCCTTGTTCTGGGGAAAGGTGAATGGGTATATCCTACCATTATTTATACCTAAATTCTGCGACATCACAGTTGTAGGATTCATGAGCTTTGTGGCATGTAGCTCTAGTTTGTTTATTTTTATGGCTATGTGGGATTCCATTTTAAAATACACATCAATTTATTCACTAATTGTTGCTGGACATTTGATTTGTACTTTTGGCTATTAGATGTCACCATTCTTCAACACGCACATGTGCAATGCACATTTATTACCCAGCGGTGGGATTTGCTGTGTGATAAAATATTGGTGTCTTCTGATGTCCAAACTATTTTCTGAAGTGTTGTACTAATTTATTCTCCCGCAGGCAGCTTATTAGAGTTCTTTCGTTCCACTTTCTTGTCAATTCTCATAATACTTTAAATATTTCCTCAGTCTAGTGGGTGTATGATGCTATCTCATTATGGTTCCAGTTTTCATTTCTTTTTTATAATGCAGTGGGGAAACTTTTTATATATTTATTGGCCATTAGGATTTTCTCTTTGTCGAGTATCTATTTGAGTGTACTTTTAAGTTGGGTCAGTTGTCTTTTTCTTACTGATTAATACAACTTAAAAATATATTCTGTGTAAGAGGTATTTTTTGGGTTGTTGTATGTTACAAATATCTTCTCTCAGTTTGTGGGTGTTCTTTCTTACTCTTGTAGCATATTTATTTGGACAAAATTTTGTCTTGTTTAAGAAATCCTTTCCAGGGCACCTGGGTGCCTCAGTGGGTTAAGCGTCCAACTTCGATTCAGGTCATGATCTCACCGTCTGTGGGTTCAGGACCCACGTTGGGTTTTGTGCTGACAGCTCGGAGCCTGGAGCCTGCTTCAGATTCTCTGTCTCCCCCTCTCTCTCTGCCCCTCCCTTGCTCACATTCTGTCTCTCTCTCAAAAACATAACATAAAAAATAAAAAAAAAAAAAAAGAAGAGAAAGAAATCCTTCCCTACCAGGAGATCATGAAAATATTCTCTTCATATCTTTTTTTTTCTAGTTTTGCTTTTCCAATTTAGGTATTTAAGTGGACTTACTTAATCCTTAAGTCCTTTTTAAGTGGACTTTTTGCTGTAGATGTAAGGTAGGAGTCAAAGCTAGCTTGTCCTGCATGGATACGTAACTGTTTCAGCACCATTTATTAAAAAGACCAGCTCTCCCCCCACCCCCCCTGCTGGGCCTGTCTCTAGGTACTAATTCTGCTCCACTGGTATGTTTTTCTATCCTTGCAGCAATACTACACTGTCTCAATTTCCTAGAGCTTCCTTATGAGCTCCGACATCTAGAAGAACAAGTTTTCCCACTTGTTCTTTTTTTAAAAGTATCTTGGTTTTTCCCTTTGCATTTCTACATACTTTTTTTTTTTTTGAGAGAGAGAGAGAGAGAGAGAGAGAGAGAGCGAGAGAGAGAGAGCGCATGAGCGCTTGTGTGCAAGTATGCAGGGGAAGGGCAGACTTCAGTCCTTTGTTAAATCACAGTCTTGTTGCTGACTGCAGAGGAAAGATTTTAGTCATTCCCCACTGAGAGTGATATTAGCTGTGGATTTTTCATACATGGCCTTTATTACATTGAGGTATATTTCCTTTAAACTCACTTCGTTGAGGGTTTTTTTTCTTTATCATGAATGGATTTTGTTCTTTGCCAAATGCTTTTTCTGTATCTATTGATGAGATCTATTGACCGAGAGGTTCTTTTTCTTTCTTCTGTTAATGTGATGTATCACATTGACATAGTTGTGAATATTGAACCACCCTTGCAGCCTGGGAATAAATCCCACCTGAGCGTGGTGAATAATTTTTGTAAATGTACTGTTGGATTCAATTTGTCAGCATTTTTTTGGAGAAGTTTTGCCTCCATGTTCATCAGGGAAACTGGCCTATAGTTCTCTTCTGTAGCGGAGTGTTTGTCTGGTTTTGGAATCAGGGTGATGCTGTGCTCATTGAGTTTGGAAGTTTTCCTTCCATTTTAATTTTTGGAATGCTTTGGATTGTTATTTCTCTTCTCTGATTTGGGGTTTTATTTATTTGGGTATTTTCTCTTTTCTTTTTGATAAGTCTCACTAGAAGTTTATCAATATTATTAATTTTTTTCAAAGAACCAGCCCCTGGTTTCATTGATCTGTGCTTCTTTTGTTTTAGTTTCTCTATCATTTACTTCTGCTCTATTTTTTATTATTTTCCTTTAGGCTTTGTTTGTTATTTTCTTCCTACCTTCTTTAGGCATAAGGTTAGGTTGTTTATTTGAGATTTTTCTTGCTTCGTGAAGTAGATCTGTATGGCTATATACTTTGCTCTTAGGACTGGTTTTGCTACATTCCAAAGATTCTGGACCATCACGTTTTCAGTTTTATTTGTTTTGACGTATATAAAAACATTTCTTTAAATCTCCTGGTTGAACCATTTATCGTTTAGTAGCATGCTGTTTAATCTCTGTGTATTTGTGCTCTTTCCAAATTTCTTCTTGGGCTTGACTACAGTTTCATAGCATTGCGGTCAGAAAAGATGCACGGTATGATATCAGTCTTTTTGTACTTGTTGGGGCCTGACTTGTGACCCAGGATGTGATCTTTCCTGGAGAATGCGCCATGCGCACTAGACGAAATGTGTCTCCCATTGTTTTAGGATGAAATGTTCTGAATATATCTGTTAAGTCCATCTGGTCCAGTGTGTCATTCAAAACCATTGTTTTCTTGATGATTTTGTGCTTAGGTGGTCTGCCCATTGATTTAAGGGGGGTGTTAAAGTCCCCTACTATTATCGTATTATTATTGATTAGCTCCTTTATGTTTGTTATAAATTGTTGTATAACTTGGGAAAGTGGGGGCATAAGTATTTACTACTGTTAGATCTTCTTGTTTGGTAGCCCCTTTATAATTATATAATGTCCTTCTCTCTTATTACAGCCTTTGGTTTATAATCTAGACTGTCACATATACGTATGGCTACTCTAGCTTTCTTCTGTAGTCCGTTAGCATGACAAAGAGTTCCTCATCCCCTCCCTTTCCCTCTGCAGCTGTCTTTTGGTCTAAAATGAGCCTCTTGTGGGCAGCATATAGATGGACCTTGTTTTTTAATCCATTCTGACCCCCTGTATCTTTCATTTAGTCCATTTACACTCAGAATAATTATTGATATATATGTATTTAGCTCCATTTTATTACTTGTTTTGTCATTATTTCTGGAGGTTTTTTTTTTTTTAATCTCCCTTTCTAGTCTTTGTCACTTTTGGTCTTTTCTTCTCACTCAGAGAATCTTTAATATTTCTTGCAAGGCTGGTTTAGTGGTCATGAACTCCTTCCGTTTTGTTTGCTGGGGAACTCTTTATCTCTCCTTCTATTCTGAAGGATAACCTTGCTGGATGGAGTATTCGGGGCTGCAGGTTTTCCCATTCAGCACGCTGACTATATCATGCCAGCCGTCTGGCTTGCCGAGTTTCTGTGGAGAGATCTGCAGTTAGGCTTATGGGTCTTACCTCGCAAATTAGGGACTTCTTTTGTCTTGGTGCTTTTAGGATTTTTTCTTTATCACTATATCTTGCAAATTTAATTATAATATGTCTTAGTGTTGGCCTGTTTTTGTTGATTTTGATAGAAGTTCTCTGTATCTCTTGGGTTTGGATGTCTATCTCTTTCCTCAGAGTAGGGAAGTTTTTAGCTAGTATTGCTTCAAATAAACCTTCTGCCTCCTATTCTCTCTCTTCTTTTGGGGCTTCAAGGGTATGAATGTTATTGGG